>CAVNYN010221339.1:0-16826 GCA_963692815.1 Nyctanthes arbor-tristis
AATTTTATTTATTGCATCTTTTAATTTTACACCGTTATTTTTAATCATCTCACAGTTGTTGAGGTGAAACTTTTGGCCTTTAAAGATGTTTTAGATTTATATTAATCAAGTAAATGTGTCAATCAAATTCTTATTTATCCCATTCCTTACGTTTAACTGTGTAAGTGCAACAATTAAATTCGTAATTATCTATTTCTTTTTATATTTGAATAATCAAAGTAACCTTTAAGCTGCTTAATCGGGTAAGTATACAAACAACTATATATATATATATATATATATATATATATTGCACACATATTTGCCAGCAATCGATCACTTAACATAGAATATCAATTTTAGAAGCAGTTGCCCATATTTTTCTTTTAGTTAATTTTTAGTTCGAGTTGAATCTGAATTAAACCAGTCAAGAGTTAAAGGTCAAAAGAGCTGATCTGAGTCAAACAAGCCAATAACCAATTGTCTAAGGGAGATCAACAAACGTGTGGCTCGAATTGGAGCCCGATTATGCATATTTTCAATGGAAAACCTGAGGAAAACAATGTGAATGCTAGGTCTCACATGAGGAGCTGTCGGACCTGGACATGAGATCTTGCCTATAGAGACCTTCTGAACTAGAGTCTAGCTCTTTCCCACCAAGACTTCCCAAACCAGCTCTTCCTCGTCTAGATCTTTCTCGTCTAGATCTTCCCCATCAGGTCATTACTATTTATTTGAGTTGACTTGGGAAACTAAGGTGAATGATTAGATGCCCTAAAGTTAGAGCTGGAGGGCAAGCAATCACAACAATATTTGTAGTTTTGCATACCACAAGAGAAACACGACTACCGAATGTACTTTAGTTATAGATCTATATGTCAATCAAGCTGGATACTTGTAGCAATTTTATTTCATGCATTTCCCACTATAAATAGGGGAAGACAATGTACATTATATAGGAGGAAAAAAGGTAAATGAATACAATTCATAACGATAACCATAGGCGCTCAAATCAACTTGTTAACATAAAAAACGAAGAGGAAAAGAAAATTCTCTCTCTACTACTCTCTATAAATTGCCATAAATTCATCCAATGATATACTAAACTTGTGTAAAAGTACTTGATTAACCAAAAAGGTTGATGTTAAGTAAACAAGAATTATGTACACCGTTGATAACAATTTTATTCCCCCACTCCCCTCTTCCCACCAATGCGATGCCATAAATTCAATATATGCAACAAACATATTTTAATAATTTAACAATTTCTAAGAGCTAATTAGCACTATATACCCCTAAAGTTTGAATTTTCTGTACTTTTCAGCCATATCATTTCAACTATGCCCTCAATTTCAACATTTCTTACACTGTCTACCCTTTTTATCAATTGGTGTTAGTTTGACCATTCAATAGGCAAATTTTCATACTAAAAGATCGAGATACTCTTGAAATGTTAAAGCTTGGATTTTGACAATTAGTACTATCTAACCCTAATGTTTGGGCTTCTTGTACTTTTCGTCCATATTATTTTAAACCTAACACTTACACCATCAATTTCAATCTTTCTGGTACAATTTACTGCTTTTGTTAAACTATTTTGGTGTGACCATTAAACGATCAATTTTTTCCTAAAAGACCAAGATCCCTTTTGCGCCACATTAAAACTATACCTACAAAAACCTCACAACAAATTAAGCGTACAAAGAAGAAAGAGGGAAAAAAATAAACAAAAGAAATTTGAATAACTTAGTTCGACTCGATTAAGTTGAAAATTAAGTGGGATCTTCCCTAATTATAATAAAATATTAAAAAGATGATTTGAAAAATCAAAAACTCAAACGTAAAAACTGCGTGAAACAATATTTTAGTCAATTGAAAGGAGGATAAGAAATCTTATCTTATCTTTTATATATATATATATATATATTAAAGTGATATAATGGTCATATGCAAGTTTTCCCGTCAAAACAACTATCCTACTTTTATATGCTTATTTTATTTTTGTATTTTATAATATTAACAATAATAATAATTATCCATTCTCTTCACAGAAAAGTAATATTTATTCATTAGTTCTATTTTGCTATTATTTTATAATAATATGCAAAAATTTATATATTTTTTATTCTATATATAATATACTATTTGTTATCCATTAATATTTATTATACATATTCTATTAGTTTTTAGACTATCTTCAAATATTTAATATTTCATTAATATTCTGACAGTTAATAGACAAATTTCAAGTATAAAGTTATTGAGACTTTTTCTTATTTCGATTAAGTACCTACTCGTGAAATTGAGAATATAATAATAAAGTAAAATTAAATTACTTTCAAAATTTTTACTTTAATTCAATATGATAAACTGCACGCCATAAAACATAGGGCTATATGTTTAGTACGTTACCTAATTTATTAATTGTTTGTCTCTGGGAACCTATATATTGGTGAAAATTTAAGTTGAAGAGATACGATAGTAATAATATTTGATAATAATGATTGAGAATAAAAATAAAAAATTCTTCTAATTCTTTTTAGAACAGAAATTGGTTAAAAATTAATTTTAAAGATAAATGATAAATCATATAAAATTTGTCCTTTGTTATAATATTGGCTCACTTGGATCTTTTGTAATTAGAGACTTTGTAATAGAAGACTATGTACTTTAAATTTTTTTAGAATTGATTTAGTGAATAGTGATGAGAAAATACAAAAAATAATTTTTCCAATAATATATGATGGAGAATGAATGTGGAAAATAATTCATTCTGATAAATGAATATCATCTACACTTTATTAAATAAGAATGTGAGTGTAGGGTGATTTTAGAGTTGTATAAATTTCATATACTCTCTTTTTTATGGTTTCTTAGTTTCCATACTCAATATGAAATTAATATTGTAAAAATTCCTCATTCTCATTTTTATTGCTTAATAGTATTGTTTAATGAATGACAATTTAATTAGCTTTGTGTTAAGTGAAAATATTGTGCGTTTCAATTTAATTATATTTATGTATATTAGATTTTCACCCGTGCATTGCACAGTTAGACATCTTATCAAAGTATCTACATAAATATCAATATTTAGTTTTAATAAATCATGATAAATAATAAGTAAAAATAAAGTTTCGTTTCTGTTTACATCATCTTACAATAATTATAATGTACAGTAAATTAAAAGTAATTAATCTAATTTAATATCATATGGTATGACATCATATGGTTATATATAACCATGTAGCGTGCATCAGAACACGATGTATGGGAAATCACAGCCATGTAGTATGTCTCAGTACATTCTATATGGCCACATGGTAGTAACATATAGCATATAAACATATAGTGTAAGATCATTTTTACTATTAAATGGCATCATTAAAACAAATAAATTTATTTACCCTATGATACACAACGGAAGAGGGACTACATAATATGAAATGATTATTAGCTCAATGATATTTTGTAGTAACATATATATTTTTTTATTTTTTACAAATATATTAGATCGTCACGGATGATGTAAACTATAAAATCATATACTTCGTAACAAAAGAAGATTAATTAATCTCAAATAATAAATATGAATAACTCATCGTTTGATAACATATAATGAAATTAATAACTATTAATATTTGTATATATATAAAGTAAAAATGAACTGAAAGAATAAAACCGAATGAGGACTCTTCATTATCAATTTCATTAGTGGCATGACGGTTGAGGACTGTGAGAGAGAGTGTGTGTGAGAGGGAGAGGGAGAGGGGGCAAAGAGAATATTCAAATAAGGACAAAAAATTAAAAGATCGGAAGAAGTAGAAGGGATAAACATCAAAGTTACCGCATTGGTCACCACAAAACAATCAAAATGACCAAAAAGCCCCTACTTGAAGCATTTTGGGTGGGAAAATTGCGGTCAAATTATACCACAGCACCTCTCATTTTATTAATATATAGATTAGTAATATATATATATATATGAGTGAGTAGTGCGCAATAAAATTATATTATTTAGTTTTTCAAATTACTACGTGTGCTCTTCCGATCTGCTAATTATTCTATTCCGTGCAACGCACAGACATACAACTAGTAAGTAATAAAAAAGACATCCTAAAACTTATTATGCGTGCCTGGTGATGTTATCAAATCTAGTTCTGAATGGAGAAAAATTGATGAAAAGAATCAAGAACAAATTATGAAAAACATCAAACAACCAAGTAACTATTCCTTGATTTATCTATCAATTTAAATTTTAAATTTTTGACACACGGAAACATACCATTAAGCCAACTCTTTGATGTGATGTACGTGTGCTCTTCCGATCTCCAATTATTAACTCTATATGGCACGATTACATTACGCCACCTATACAAAATTTAAATTTTAAATCTATTTATAAACAACTCCACTTTTAAATCTTTACCAAACATAGTGGAATTTTTTTAATTAACAAAAAATGAAGACATCTAATGAAAATGGATAACCTAATCTATATATATATTATAAAAGTAAGGCCTCTTTGGTTTTTTTCCTGCCTATTTTTTGGCGTTTTTAGTAATTTTTTCATTGGCTTTTTATAGGAATTTTTGTGCATTTAGATTATCACCTTTTTAAGTATTATGTGATTTCCTTATTATTTCTGCCCCAATTTTCTCCATTATTTTCTCTGTCTTCTATATTTCCTTCTTGTTTCTATCTTATTTTATTAATCATACATTTTTGAATGAATTCTTGTCTCTTTCCTTTGCTTTCTGTAATCCAGTTTCTTTGTGCTTAAAATTATTATATCTTTTTTCAATTTAAATTATCCATTTTTCTTTGTGTAATCTTTTGGTTGGATTTATGGTCCTGGATAATATTTTGGTTGTTTTAGATATTATGAATTAGTGGAATCGTTTGGAATTTTTTTTTTGCGTGTTTATTTAGGCATTATTTCTATCATTTGATTGTTTACCAAGTTGTGACTTTTTTAGTATCTTTTGAAATCTTTATGAGTCTACGGGATTAAGTAGCAGGTTTTTCTAGCATTTCGTTGTTCAAAAAAGTTAAGTTTAAAGGTTCATCATGTGGATGGACATATTATGTCTTATAATCATCCTTTGGCTTAATTTTCTTGTGATAGAGCCTCGAAAAATACATTTTAGCGATTGACGTTTGTCCTTTCCTCCTCTCTCATTTAATATCGTCTTGCAATCTTTGAAGGATATATTTACCTATATTTGGGGTTGTATATATTGTTTAAAATCAAAACAGATACTTAATTAGGTCATTATTTGTGCAAATTTGGGTATATTATGTTATGCTTATTTGAGGAAGTTATATTCAAATAGTTATTCCCTTTGTGATCTATGATTTAATCCATTCATGATGATTTTTATGTGCGTTTAAACATTTTATTTTATTAGTACGGTTTTCATTCGACAATATAATAAATATTTTTCAATATATAGATTAATTTAAATTATTATTAGATTTTTATTACTATGGGCGCGTTGTATACTTTGAAGGTCGCTTTGTTGGGTTTTCCCGCTGAAATGCAATTGGTGATTCTCGTAATACCTTTTACTCACTCACTCTATCTGTCTATCTCTCTTTCTCTCTCTCAATAATTTACTTACTGTATTGAATCTCCCATTCACTCTGTTTTCAAAGAACTTTCCCTTTGGAACAACAATTCCTCCTTAACTTATCCATAGAAGGTGAAATCATGGACTATTTTTTTCGATATTTGAGCAACTAAACAAATGATTCAAAATTTTGATTATTTTCATTTTCCCTTCAAATTTGTCTATATATATATATATATTCCTTTATAACAGACTTATTGTTACTATATAATAAGAATTAGGTCGCGTTTTTGGGTTTTCCTGCTGAAATGCAATTAGTGAATCTCGCGGTACCTTTTACTCTCTCCCTCTCTCTCTCTCTCTCTCCCTCTCTCCCTCTGTGTGTGTGTGTGTGTAATTTACTTACTCTATTTAATCTCCCATCCACTATGTTTTCAAAAATTGGGAACTTTCCTTTTGGATAAACAATTCTTTCTTAACTTATCTATAGAAGGTGAAATCATGGACTATTTTTTCTATATTTGAGCAACTAAACAAATGATTCAAAATTTTAATTATTTTTAGTTTCCCTTCAAATTTGTCTATACATATGTATTCCTTTATGACAGTGTTATTGTTACTATCTTTGTCAATATTAAATCACCATCTAAAATCTTAGTCTTGAATATAAATAAACTCTCTTTTAGAATTTATTTTCATTATTTGTAACAAGCCAATTTAAATATTCATACTTCATTGTGTAATCACCGATTTTTGGAGATAATGAGTGGTTTACTATTTTTTTTAATTTACGTGAATGAGTTACTTATTTGTCTTCTCTAATTCCATTTAGAGATTTGAGGGAGATTTTTTGTATTTCTAAATTTCTGATTTCTCATAAATGTTTAATAAGTAAGGTCAATTACATATAAGAAATGTTACTAAATTGTTTGTGTTAATATTTTAAAAAATGTTTATGTTAATCCCTTTTATTTATTATTTATCATTTCTAATTTTTGTATTGTACAATGTTGGATCAAATTTGTTTTAAATGTATACGCCTATTTTGAATATCTTTTCTTTTACATGTCACATGTATTGTTAAGTTTAACAAGATAGTTCTAAATCATCATTACATTAGGTGTTTAAATGATAGAGAATCAGCTCTATCTTCTCTTTGAATTTTAATCACATTAGGTATCTAATATATCTTTATTAAATCTTTTATTTTTTTAAAAATCATATCATATCAAATTTTAATACAATTGAATATTTGATATAACTATTGTAATTCTCATGCAATGCACGGGTGACAATTCTAGTTTCAATGAAGCAACAAGTCCAACTATGGTGGTTGAGTGGCAGAGATGGATTTGGAGGGGGTGATGAATAACAAAAACAAATTGGAACTTTGTCTAAAAATGATTTATTATTGAAACGTTTCTACAGTTTTCATCAAATTCTTTATATTTCTATTGAAATTCAAGTTTTAAGTTTTTGAGGGTATCTTGGTCTTTTAGTGAAAAATTTTGACCATTTAGCGGTTAAACTAATATCAATTGATGGAAAGAATAAATACTGCAAGAAAAGTTGAAATTAAGGGTGTAATTGACGTATTTGAAACAATATAATAGGGATGAAAAGCACAAAAAATTCAATTGTTAAGATTAGATAGTGTTAATTAACCATTTCTAAGTATGAAAAGTTTTTCTTTTTTTTTACATGAGTAGTTGGTTTTTTTTATAGTACCAGTCTCTTGACGTGCCATAATAAAAATCAACACATTTCCATGCGTCCATATGTCTTCTCCATAATTAACCACCTCGTATACGATATTAATAACGTTTCCAATCAGGACCAGCCATTACCCTAAGTGATCAAAGTGATCTCTAGGGTCTATTTGGAAATGCTGAAAAGTAAAAAATTGAGTTCTTTTCAAAATATATTTAAATAACAGAATAAAAGTAATGTAAATGCATAATTTGTTATTTAGTCTAGTGTTAAAGTTATTAATTTTTATGCTTTACCTCTACTAATACGAACACCTTATATTAATAATGATAGATACTAATTCCACTAGGAATTTTAAAATTTATTCATTTTCAAATAATGAATGTTATTTTGCATAACAATTTTATATGAAAAGTGGCACATTAGGACTTTAGTTATAAATCTTCAAATACGCTCTTTTTAAATGATAAAATATATTCGAAAAATTAACATATATGGCTTACTAAAATAAAATTCTTTTCGAATATTTTTTAAAACGTTTTATCTATTTTTCCAAAATTTTGAGAAAAAAAAGTAATACTAATTAGTCTAGAATTACTAAGAAGACCCCATTTAAAATTTCATTTAGAACCCTTAAAAGGCCAGCCCTAGGGGTGGGCCTCAAGTCAGGCAGGTCGGGTTTGACTTCAACCCGAACCCTACCCGTTATCCAGTCAGTTTGGAAAATCGCAAAGCTGGCCCAACCCGCTTAACTTGAGAACCCGACCCAAATCGACGGACAATGGGTTGGTTTGGGTGGGGTTGCACTGGGGTTTTGGCTCTTTTTTTTTTTTAAGCTTAAACTTAGGCCAAATTTTAAAGCCCAAAAGGAAAGAAGAAGAAGCAGAAGAAGAAGGGGGGAAAAAAACTTAACGTCTGCCTTTCCTTTTTTGACTTTCTTCTAAATTTTTTAAAAGCTGCTTGCTTATCTCCCTCTCTCTCAAGTCTACCTAACAAGCAGCAACCAGCACCCAAGAGTAGAGCAGTGGCAGCCGACAATCGAGACCAAGAGCAGTAGCTGGCAGCAGAGACTACGGGAGCCGGATTCAATCGGTTTGGTTAACCGCCGGTTTTACCGGTTTCATCGGCCTAACCTGAAACTCGAACCGACCCGTCTCAAGTTGGCCCCCTCCAACCCGCCCACCGACCCGAATCTTCAAAAAATCGACCCAAACCGGATTGAGCCGGTTTGGTTTGGGTCGGTTTTTCCATTTTGTGATTTCGGTGCTCACCCTTAGCCGGCCCTGTACCAGAACGTGATATTAGAAACTTTTTGTTTGTAACACTAACATTCAACGATTCTTCGCCTCAACAACAAAGATATTGATAAATTGTGTCTCCATGCATGTATCTTATCATGGTGAACGAGTCTAATTGAAATTGAAATTAAGATAAACCAATGAAGGAATGCAACCTCATGTGTTTTCTTTTGTCTTTTCCATTTGATAGATCGGAAGAGCACACGTCAAAATAGTATTCGGAACCCCTGCTAAATTTCAGTGTGTTAATTATTTTAACAAATACAACAAATTTTTTCCTTCCCCCAAATTATGGAAGCATTATTGGCTATTCGAGCAATTAAAAACAATAATTTTAATATTATTCATTTAGTGTGATCCAAATAACACGGGGACTTTCCAATATTTTTCATTTTTTATTCTCAAGATTTCTTAAGTTTTGAAGAGCCTACAAAAGACCTAACAATTAGAAAATGTAATAAGAGTGTGAAAGCAACCTCGAACATTCAATCCGATACAATAAAATCGAGCCCAAACTCAACCACACACATGACAAGAGCGACCGTGTCTGTATATCGCTAATCTAACAATCTTGGCAATGGGATTTGCAAGTTTGAATGGGTACTATTCTTTCTTAAACTCAACTTGTTTTTTAACTAGAAATTAAATTGTTAGCTCTGGTACCGTCCCAACCAATAATGTACCAATAAACGATTTTTCACTTACCCATTTTCGAGTTCACATGCGCTAACCATTAACCAATCTATATATTGATTTTCGATCATACCATTTCTTTTTTTAAATGATGCTAAGTATCCAGTCGTGTCCAATATAACTAATTATTAATATAAGAGACACTTGGATGGGAGCGAACATACAACGTGAAATGGAGCATTTACATGTGATGTTCATTGAAGGCATTATTATTGGGCAAACGTGGGGATATCATAATATGGTTGTTTTAATTAGTCAGATCTACCCGTGACCCTTTTATTCACTTTTTCTGCGACAAAATTCAGATTCGACTGCTTCATAAAGCCTCAGAAAAATATCCCATTCAAAAGTCAGAAGATATTTTTTTACTTGCCCACCTCAAACCAATGCTCCCCAATTATTAATCCATTTTTTTCCTCTTCAAATGTCTGCTCTCAAATTTCATAACACGTATGTGCCTGTTTGGTTCTCATTATTGACATTGAATTATAATAAGAAATTATAATGATGTGAAATAAGTAGTGATCAGTGGTCAAATCAGTGGTAAGTGAAATTATAATATAATTGATAATGAGAATCAAACACCCTCTATAGTTGGTCGACCTAAGTTGAATGATCCAGACTTTATCTTTTATTATCAAAGAGTGATGTTATGAGTCGTATTATTTAGTACCACTGGTACTTACACCATATCAAGGTGACACTAAATGATAAGTTGAATTAAGTGGATCATTTATTTATTTATTTAATTTCACTTATCATTTAATGACACATTTGATGCCACTTATCTCTGGTGCTACATAGCATTATTCTAATGTTATTTAGTATCAATGGTACTTACATATCAATGTGATATTACATAATTAGTTGAATTAAGTGGGTTATTTCTCATACAATTAGTTTCGCTTATATCATTCAAAACAACATTGATTAGCATCTAAATTGGTAGTACATCTAAACTAGTTGGAAGTTAGTGGTACATAGCATTAGTTTTTATCAAAAGCCCGTACCGAATTTACCTGAGTGTAGAAGTGTTTTTTTAATTGGGTAAATTATAGCATGGTCTCCAACCTTTGCTTCCGTTTGAACTTTTATCCTCAACCTTTAAATTTGGATTAAGAGACTCTCAAGTTTTGAAAAATTGGCATCGTTGATGAATTTTACTGTTAAATCCAATCAATTAAATGGGATTTCATTATAATTAATATTAAATTTCAAATTCCCATTACGTGGGAGGACAAACAAGTGAAATATACATAGTGGTTGTTTGATCCTTTTTATAATTTCAACTTATAATTTTACCTATCATGATTTGACTGTTGATTTGACAACTACTCAATAATTACTAGACATTTTAAATTTTAATTAAATCTCCACTACTCATTTCTACATATTATAATTTCTCTTTATAAGTCGAAATTATAAAGAGGATCAAACAACCACATAGAATTTTATGGTGGCAGTTTACAACACATTTTGTCAAGGATGATATTTTATGGCTAAAGCCGAAATGCACGGGATTTCACGGACTCCAGCCTAAATTGTATCAAAACGACAACGCCCACCTGGCGACAACAAGCACATGCAATTTGCATTTTTTTCAACTATAAATACCACCAACTTATTGCCACCATTTCTGCATTGGGCTCTGATTTTACGAGCTCTTCTTCTTTCCCTGTTTCTGTTATTTTATTATTATTGTTGTTATTATTTTTCTTGTCCATTTTCTGCTGAAAATGACTGTCGGGTGTGGGATTTCTGTGTCTGATGGGAAGTTGAATGTGCTGGGGAACACCATTTTGACAAATGTTCACGACAATGTGTTAGTAACTCCAGCCACTGGTGAAGTTTTGATCAATGGAGCTTTCCTCGGCGTTCAATCCAATCAGATTGGCAGCCGGAGGGTCTTCCCAGTCGGAAAACTCGAGTGAGCACCTTCTCCATTTTCTTGACCAAAAAAAAAATAATAATAATAATAAATTTAAACTTTTGGCCTCAAATAGACATTTTCAACATTTATTATAAGTAAAGTAAATTGTCTGCATCTCCCCTATTGGTGGCCGGTTGGATAATTCGAGGTTTTACCTCGTTCCAACGAACTTGGAGTTGGCCACATGAACTGTTATTCATTCCATTGTTAGATCATCTAAAATGAAGAATAAATAAATTCTACTAAGATCCAATAAGCTACTAATCCGATTAAGACTACAAAATAAGCGCACGACGGAATTCAAGATTGGTCTGCCTAGTCAACGATGACATCTTACGTCTCCTTAGTGGCATGTTAATGTTAATAAGAGATATCCCATGTCGAAAAACTGTAACAAAGTTGACGTTTAAGATGGACCTTAAGTCTTAATGAATACTTTGTTTTGACATATCCAGGGGATTGCGGTTTATGTGCGTTTTCCGGTTTAAGTTATGGTGGATGACACAGAGGATGGGTACAAGCGGCCAAGACATGCCGTTTGAAACCCAATTCTTGATCGTGGAAGGACGAGATGGTTCACATTTTGGAGAAGACGGGGAGGACAAATCAGCATTATACGTTGTTTTCTTGCCGATTTTGGAGGGAGATTTCAGGGCTGTTCTTCAGGGCAATGCAAATAATGAGTTGGAGATCTGCTTGGAAAGTGGTAATTGCTTGAATTAATATAAGAATCATTCTTCTATGTTTTCTTCTGTCAATTGATTTACTTCCAGAAAATGTTAATAAATTTGAGTGACTTCAGGAGATCCTGCCGTACAAGAATTCGAAGGGACTCATCTCGTTTATGTTGCTGCTGGATCTGACCCATTTGATGTCATCTCAAAGGCAGTCAAGTAAGTTCTTTCAAAAACATATTTACAACTCTTTCTATGAGTAGTATTATGTTAATTAATCCTAAAGGATAATGTTGAATCAATTACCACTTAAAGAATGGATTCTTTGTCATTAGAACCATTATTAAGACAGAAACAACACTTCTAAGGATCGATGGTGAGAAATGAATATGTCAATGTTTATGCAGGTCTGTGGAGAGACATTTGAAGACATTTTGTCACCGGGAAAAGAAGAAGGCATGCTACTACTCAAGATTCATATGGAGACACGTCTATTTGACATGAACAAGTGACATGGATTAGTTAGTAATCCTTAATTGGCTGTTTATATGCAAGTGGTGGATTTGAAGATTCACAAACAGCCAATACATGATAGACAACTAAGCATGTCACTCTTTGATGTCAAATACACACATCTCCCTGGAACTACTGCAAGAATCATGAAGTTTTACTGTTTGCTAAAAGTTTATTTGCAGTAGTGCATTAGCATGTTATGCACTTCTAAGTCAATCTGGTTTTTTTACCATGGTTCAGATGCCAGATTTCTTGAACTGGTTTGGCTGGTGTACATGGGATGCTTTCTACACAGATGTCACCTCAGAGGGAGTAAAGCAGGGTTTGCAAAGGTAGTATCATTCTTACAATACATGGAATTCATGGTGCCAATGTGAGTCGGACCTTCGCCGGAAGAGCCTGGCACCGATGTGCCCTGCCTTTAAAGGACTACGTTTCTGGGATCGGCACTATGGCCGGCCTGTATGACCTGAAAAGAAAAAATAAAATATATCTAGCCCATCTGATACCACTATATGAAATAATTGGCATTATCTTGACAAGGAGATTCTAAAGCGTGATAGTTCATTGCAGTTTGGAGGAAGGGGGGATTCCACCTAAGTTTGTAATCATCGATGATGGATGGCAATCGGTAGGTATGGATCCAACTAGTGTCGAATCAAAAGCTGACAACTCGGCCAAGTGAGTCCTAGAGCCGAAACATTTCTATCTGGTTTTATTGCCCTTTCCATGTTCTAACAGATTTTTTACTATGCTTTTTATCCAGCTTTGCAAACAGATTAACTAATATAAAGGAGAACCACAAATTTCAGAAGGATGGCCAAGAAGGTCGCAGGGTGGAGGATCCGGCAATGGGTATTCAGCATATCGTTAAGGAAATTAAAAACGAACATCATGTAAAGTATGTTATTCTTTAAAGAACTGGTTTCTTAACAAGATTATAAATTTTTAAGAGAACATATGAGGTAAATCTTCTATGTAGGTATGTTTACGTCTGGCATGCGTTGACGGGGTACTGGGGTGGAGTTCGACCTGGCGTTGATGGAATGGAACACTATGACTCTATGCTGGCCTATCCTGTCTCGTCTCCTGGTGTTCAGTCGAACGAACCTTGTGGTGCGTTGGATAGCATAACCAAGAATGGGCTTGGTCTTGTGAACCCTGAGAAAGTCTTTAACTTCTACAATGAGTTGCACTCGTACCTTGCTTCTTCTGTTATCAATGGGGTAAAGGTAGATGTCCAGAACATCCTTGAAACTCTTGGGGCGGGGAATGGTGGAAGAGTTAAGCTTGCTAGGAAATACCACCAAGCTTTAGAGGCATCAATTTTGAGGAATTTCCCCGATAATGGTATCATTTCCTGCATGAGTCATAACACAGATGGTTTGTATAGGTAAGAATTTCTTTCACATATTTCTTAATCAAATATTTCTAAGAATAATCCTTGATGGAATTTCTTTCCAACTTTGCAGTACAAAGAGAACGGCTGTTATCAGAGCATCAGATGATTTCTGGCCAAGAGATCCAGCATCCCACACGATTCACATTGCATCAGTTGCCTATAACACAGTCTTCTTAGGAGAGTTTATGCAACCCGATTGGGATATGTTTCATGTAAGCCGATGACTTTAGCTCTGAGATATCGGTAAATACTTTTGTTGCTAACTTTTCATTTGCACGACAGAGCTTACACCCAATGGCAGAATACCATGGAGCGGCACGTGCTGTGGGAGGTTGTGCCATTTATGTCAGGTACGGTGAATATTATTGAACCATCTCATCTAAAAGCTAAGATGGTTACATAGGAGATTTTATGTTCATAAAATGAAATCTCTGTTTTCTTAGAATGTTATCTTAAACTGGACATTTCTTTGAAACAGTGATAAGCCTGGACATCACGACTTTAACCTTCTGCAAAAGCTTGTACTTCCAGACGGTTCGAGATCGGAAGAGCGTCTAAATTTCCTGGAAGACCAACAAGGGATTGATTGTTCTCTGATCCTGCCAGGGATGGAAAAAGGTAAGTTAGTGAACTTTAAGAATCTCCCTTTCTCTTCAGTACTTTCTGAAGTTTCTCATTTGTTTAAATAATTCCTACTGATGTTTATAATATTACAGTTTATTAAAAATTTGGAATCTAAATGATTTCAATGGAGTTGTGGGAGTGTTCAATTGCCAAGGAGCAGGGTGGTGCAAGGTTGAAAAGACAAATCTCATCCACGACGAGCAACCTGGCACTATAACTGGAGTTCTTCGTGCTAAGGACGTTGATTACTTGCCAAGAATTGCTGATCATGGATGGAATGGAGATGTCGTCGTTTATTCTCATCTCCGCGGTAATTTCTACTAACTAGTAACTGATAGTTTTTATGAACTTTTGAGGAGTAACACTTTTGTTGTCTAAACTCTTTGTCTACTGTCCATTGCAGGAGACGTGGTTTACCTAGGAAAGAACACTTCTCTGCCAATTACAATGAAAGCACGAGAATATGATGTCTTCACAGTCATTCCTGTGAAGGAAATGTCCAACGACGCTAAGTCTCCCCGATAGGCCTCATCAAAATGTTCAACTCTGGAGGAGCAATCAAGGAATTAAACTATGAATCGAACAAGACTAGAACTGTTGACATGAAAGTTCGTGGATGTGGTACATTTGGGGCTTATTCATCAATCCAACCAAAGAGAATCACAGTCGACTCTGAGGAAGTGAAATTTGAATACGAAGAAGACTCTGGCTATGTCACCCTTTCTCTGAGTACTCCTGAGAAGGAGTTATACCTTTGGAGCGTCTCCATTGAACTATGAAGAGTTTGTGTAAACTTTCTCCCATGCAAAATTATAGGATGAAGCCTGAACTTGTGCTTGTCACTTTTTCATTGTTGTGGTTCGTTGAGACGAGAAGAGAAATCTTTGGTGCCATTGCAGACTTCCACTGCTAGCTGTTAGGTATCGGTTTAGCTGTGGATAAAGTGCAGAAAAGAATCACTATTTCCCCAGAAGTTGAGAGTTAAGAACAATAAAGAAAATATTTGCTTTCTCATGATATCATATGTTTTGGTTGGATCATCATCAGTTATATTCTGAGAGAAAACATGCCACATTTATTTATATAATTATCAGTTTGAGGGAAGGGCCTATCCAATTCCTAATCGTCGTTCTTCTTCTAGCTCCTTGGATTCCTCCTCCCCTTTTGTAGCAATCTTCATTATCCCGCAAGATTCCCCAATAGTTTGTTTCTCAATTGTAGGAGTACATTTTCTTTTCTTTTTTTTTTCCCCGAAGTACAATTACTTTTAACATTACAAATGCGTATGGATAACTCCTATTGAAATATAGCGCAAAGAAATCTACACTAGATAGAATACCTCATTGGCAATTGTAGAACTACATTGGGATTAGCAAGAAACTGAAACGCCCACAACTCGTTCACCATTGTTGAAGGAACGCAACATTGGAATATGAATAGTTCATGAATTTTTAGCGTCTATTTCATGCACTACCCATTCACCACAAATATAGTCCAATTCCAATTTTCACAAATACTAAGAAAAGTGCAATTTTGATAGCTTGTATAGAAGAATCCACCTTTGAGTTGAAAAAGACCTCAATGCCCTTATAATTTATGGATTAAAAATATTGAAAGAAATCAATTTTGGGTGGAGATGCACTAATTGATGATGCAATGGTACCCTCAGTGATAAGTTAGATCTATAACTCAGGGATAATAATCATGTTACGTATCTAATAGGTAAAGAAAAATTGAATTTTCGGATTAAAAAATTAAGGGTCTTCTTTTTTTTTTTTTTTAACCCAAAAAAAAATGTTTAGATATACAAAACAGTGCGGTTCATTGCATAAGTTAAGAAAGATAAATAAGAGAGAAAAATATATGTTAAATTGCATTCGAAAGGAGAAATTAATTTTCAAAGTCTTGCTACATGTTTATCATATTCTCGACATTTCAAGTATTCAAATGTCCAGAATGATAAACATAAATGTGAAGAATTATTAGACCAAATATTAATGTTTTTGGGACATTTTAAATAAGAGGCACTTAATTTTGGACATTTTCTGCAATTTCCCCTTTGCTTTATAGAAGGGTGTGGAAATTTTGTTGTGTGCCTTTTGACACAACGTACTCAATAATTCAATAGATATGGTGGATTGATCAATGGTACAAAAGACGTCTATTCTTCATGTTTAATTTTAATAGTCTTTCAAAAGATTTTTATGTTGACGTCAACATCTTTTGAATACTACAAAAGGATTGTAAGGGAGTGGAATAAATAATAATTCTTATTCTAAGGTATGGAAAGCCCACTTAAACGCCATCAAACATACTCTTACTGTAAACTGCTTTTTCGCAAGCAGAAAACTTTAACACAAACTTTAACATATATATTGCTTGTTGCACAAACCATGAAACCATCAATTTACTATGTTAAAGTTTGTGTTAAAG
>CAVNYN010221347.1:0-18823 GCA_963692815.1 Nyctanthes arbor-tristis
CAATGTGTGGCAACTGTTTCACATGACCGTACAATCAAGCTGTGGTCAAGCAGAGAGAATGAGAAAGAAAAAGCAATGGATGTTGATTAAGTAATGCTGCTATGCAGAGTCAACTGTCAAATGTCTCTTAGTTCAACTACTCTTGGTACAGTAGTCTAGAACCCAGAAAGACCAACTGGAACCTAGCTTACGTTTGCGAGAAGTATTTGGGCTTCGGTTCCTGCAGAATTTTAGTTCCAAGCCCAACATCTTTTTGTAAAGTGCTAGGAATGGACCATTTTATTTTTCGCTCGTGCTTTCTTGCTACTAGCACGTAACAGCAATGACAGGATGAAAAGAGAGAAGAAACAGACCTTTTAGCATGATCTGTTATCACTTTGGTAAATTTGTAGAAGTGTATGGATATGATGAAATTCTTGGAACTATAAAAAGTGTGGATATGAGAATTTGTATTCTATCCCTGAAGTAGAAATTCCAGGGTTCTGAACGTCATGTAGTGCGATTAGATGAGAATTTGTAGAAGTGTGCGGATATGATGAAATTTTTGTGACTGTGACAAAGGTAGCTACCGACTAGGTTCGCCTGAGAATTTGCATTTCTATCCCTAGGGTAGACATTCCGGGGTGCTGAACTTCATGTAGTGCGTTTAGATGAGCCCCACTCCCCCCCCCCAGTCCAGCCCACCGGGTCTATCTCTCTCTCTGTCTCTATCTATTTTTAGTTAAAGTTTCATCTCTTTGGTACAATTAGAGCATCTTCAATGGGAGGGTGTATTGTAGAAGTGATGTGGAGAAAAGAGATAGAGAGAAGATGATAATTTTAAGTAAATATGAATAGAAAGAGGTGTAGAGAAAAAAAGCGGGAAAAATGAAAAAGAGGAGAGAGATGGAAATAAATTCAAAAATAATAATAAAATAATAGTGGATTGGGTGAATGAGAGGGTTTAGTTGTAGACCTTACACGGGACTCGAGGGTGGAAAAAGTGAGGAAAAATAGTGTAAATGAGAGAAAAATTGATTAAAAGAAAATTAAAATAAATAAAATTACAGGACTCATGAATTTTTTTATGGCTCTCTCACATGAAATGGATCTAGTCTAAAAAAATGGCATTGAAGACGCTCTTAGGGGAATTCAAACCCAAGATTTTATCATGATAAGTGGTACTCTTTACCATTTGACCAATCACTGTTGGTCTCATCTCTTTGATATTTATTAACACATCAATATTTGAGGGTTTTTGGAAATGGATTTAGACTAGATCATTCAATAAGGGGTTGAGTTTTATGTAATGCGTGTGGATTTTATGTGATGTGAATGTGATTTGTTTAATCAAATTTTATTTTAAAATATAATTATAATTAGGAATTTTATTTTCCTACACGCAGATATGATAACATGTATGGGTGCATATGTGGTACACATTCAAACTACAAGCACTCTACACTTGTAGTCTGAATGTGTGTCACGTATGCCGTAGGCATAATAATATGTCTGTGTGTAGACAAAATAAAATTTAACATAGACTCAGGGTTATTGAAAAGAGAAATTGTCGTCTTTTAATAGTCACAGTCGATCCTATGAAAAAGAACAAAATAGGACGATCTAGGGTGTTAGTAAAACAAATACTTGAAATTTGGTTGTGGGTTTGATACCAAAGATGAAACTCTTTTTCCAATCCCATGGAAAATATTGACAAATAAATTGGGGTGGCGGGGACTATAATTTAGAACCGATAAAAGAAGGAATAGTAGACCATCTCACAAGGCGGAGAAAGTACTGTACAGTGAACTATCATATGGATGTTTTGAATATTAATAATGACTATGATTAACGAGACTAACTTTATTAAGAGGAGAGGAGAAGGGAAATTGTTGATATGACGAGAAGGGAAATTGTTGATATGACAAGAAGTTATAACGAGAGGGGAGGATAGCATCCACGTATGGTCATGCTCAACCTAACTTAAGCTGGTACCATCCCACTTTTCACTGTACAAAAATTTTTAACTTTGGATTACCCGAAAGAAACGGGAAAGTGTAAAGGAACAAGAGCAGAGCAATTGAATAAAAAGGCAAAAGCCAATCTCTGGGGTGAAATGTTGGGGGGACAAACATTATAAGGCAAGAAACAGCATAATTGCTAACCCCATTAAAAGTATATACCAATTGAACAAGAAACAAATACTGATGATAAGATAAGAAAGCAGAGCATGAATGAATTTGTTAGTGGGTCACTTTGAAAATTTTTCCAATGCTCCTCTTTGAGCGGTTTGGAATACATATTGCTTCATTTCATGGCCCTCCCCTCTGGTGTTCACTAACACGCCTTTGCCTTTTTTAATTTCTCTTTTTGGGTTTTCTGATACTGACCCCCCTTCCCTCCCTCTTGTATCCTTTCCCTTTATTGATCATCAACTTGCATTATTGGACCAACTAATGATTAAGAATTTTGTCTTGATTTTGATAATTTGCAAATTGACTACGAGAGAGTGTGTCAACCGCGTAGTGTCTCACTTATAGCTAATTAGATATAGTTGTTGAAAGTGTCACAGTAGCATGACTCGATTCAAGATGTCTATTTTGTGTAGCACGAATACTTGAATCTAGACTTTTTCTGCTCTGTCAGTTGACATTAAAATTAAATGTTTAGGGTCCACATTAGAAGGCCAACCTTTTAATTAATTAAGTGGAACAGTCAAAGAGATATTATATATTTATTATTATGTATCTTTTACATATGTGATATTTACCTCTTAACTCAGAGCCGAATTCGAGAGGAATGGATAAGAAGAGACTCTTGACTTTTGAGATTGAAATGGTACATATGATTAAAAAGAGGGTTGGGCTAAAATTGCATCTACATTTATTTTTACTTAGGCAACTAATTGCTATGAGGGAACTTAAACATACTTTGTGGGGACTTGTGTTCTTGAAGGGGACCATGTTATGTAGAAAACCATACAAAATTTATTTAATTTATGTATAAAACGTAATGCTTCTCTATTATTATGATCTATATGAAATATGAATACTTATTGATATCATAATGTCTATGTAGAAAAAAATTATTTTCAATCAATTTATAATTTTTCTCTTGAGTTATACACATTAATTTTATGTAAGTTATGATTTGAATTGTATTGTAATAATTAAATACTCAAATTTTCAAATAAGAAACTCGAGTTCGAATCACGCTCATCTTTCCCTTTAATCCCCCTCTCCTTTTTAGCCCAAAAAAAAATGTAGTAAGCTTGTCGAAGAGTTTGTAAACCAAAATTTCTAAAGACACGATGCATGCTCCTTATTAAAGAGTTTACAAGTGTAAAAATCATGAATATACCTAAATATATTTAGAAATGCGGATCCTTAATAACAATCTCACATAGTTTCTTTAGATAAAGTCGTCTGCAAACGGTCTCTCAAAAAAGAGATTAAAAAAAAAAGAGAGAAGAGATTTCAAGCTTGGTTGATCTTATTTATTTAGGGAATTTATAATGAGGAGAGAGGTAGAATGTGTATTAGAAATGTAAAAACGTGTGAAATATGTGGTTGAAATTGAACAGTAGTTAAATTAGTAATAAGTAAGTTTATAAATTGAGAGAATAAAAGGGATCAAACAAGCCCTTCAATCCTTTTGATGAGTGAGTGAAGCGTTCCTCAATTGACATTTGTCAATGGCCCGTGCGTTTTTGCTAAAGAAATTAGGCAGGAAATTGTACATGTCCACTTCCTTGATTTGATTGATTCATTTCAGTGTTAGGGAGAGTACGTGCTTTTGGAGTTAGTCCAATTCCACTAATTTGGACTTATCAAACCCTACAACCTACTTGTAATTTATCCACCCTTGTCATTCTTACTTCTATTTCAAAATAAATATATAAAACAAAATGAGTAAAAATAAGTGATGAAGAATCTATATATGATATATATAAATAGCATGAAGTGAAATGAAATATTTTTATGTGAATATTCTGACTTATTTCTATTTTGAAATAAAAACTAATTATTGAATTGTGCTCTAGTAGTTAAGATGCCCGTATTTTCGGTCGAAGGTTTCGACTTTGAACCACATTTGCCACTCTCCTGATTTCCCTCCTCTTCCCTAAATATCCCCTTGTATAAAAAAAGAAATAAAAACCAAAAAAAAAAAATTGATAAACTTATAATCAACTTGTTAGTAGAATAATTTTTATACTTTAGCATGTTACAAATATTTTTGAGCATCTCTTTTGATCAGAAATTAATTTAATGATCAAATACGTAATAACACTATTAAATGAGGAGTGCGATGTCGACATATTCTAATTTCTTTTCTTTCAGGTAAATATTACTTCCATATATTGGAAATGCATGTAATGTAATAACATAATAATCATAGTTATTCATGAATAATATTTTGTAATATTTGTATAGCATCTATGAAGGTACGGTTATGGCACATCCCGATCCCATTATATATATATATATATATATATGTATATATATTTTTTGAGAGAACCGATCCCATTGTAAGTTAATTTAGCCTCACACACACGCACACACACACATATATGGTAATCAACTTAGATTCATGATACAGGGACGCATATGATATGGGACGGGATGTGCGATATACACTACAAGAAAAAACGCCAATATCGACGGCAAAATTTTGACGAACGTCAATCCGTCGGTAATTACCAACGGCTGATGAAAATCCGTTGGAAATTTCCGACGGAAAAATATCCCTTCGGAAATTGTCGATGGCAGGAGGTGCGGTTGGAAAATACCAACGACTTGTCCAAGCCGTTGGTAAATACCGACGATCCGTCAGTAAACTCCGACGGAACAACTAAGTCGTTGGTAGTTTCCGACGGCCACAATACTCGTCGGTACTTCCCGATGGCAACTGTAAACCGTAGGTCATTACTGACGGCAGCCAACGGCCGTAGCTAAGTACCGACGAACATCACACAACCGTCGGTAAGTACCGATGATATCATTTGACTGTCAGAAATTACTGATCGATTTTACCTACCGTTGACCATTTCCGACTGATTTTCCGTGTCGTTGCCAATCTTCGACCGGTTTTCAAGCCGTCGAAAATAATCAATATTTTTTCAATAATTTCTAAGAATTAATAAATAATGTGGTGAAATATGTACATGTTTCAATTTATCAAATTTAACAGGATGTAATTTATTCTTTAAATTTTTTATACAATTTTGTTTGTTAAAAATACTCTGTCAACGTGATTTATATAATTTTACGTTGGTATTTATAAAATTACATACATCAAAATTATTCATCATCAAAACATATTATCCAAATTTTTTTACTCTTAATGATTAAGTAGTGAAATAAATCTTCCCTAAAAAAATAGTGAAATAAGTCTTCAATGATACAAAAATGTTTGATATACGTCACTTTTTTTAAACCACGTGTATAAAATTTTTAATCATCTTAAACACTTTTATAAAAAATTTGAATTACTGATTAAACAATAACTTTTTAAAACTCACAATTTGCAAATGATCATAAATTTTAAAGTGAAAAACATAGAAATTAATGTAAAGAGTGTATAAATTTTTAATGTGCAATTATATTATTTATTTTTTAAATTGCAAAAACTATAGAATATATTTTAAATATATTATATATACAAATAAGAAACAAGAATGAATAATAGCCCAGCGTTTGGGAACTCTCTCCCCAACCTTGAGGTGAGGGGTTCGAACCCTCCCCTTTGTAACAATGGTGAGAAATTAAGTTTCAATACATAAGCGGGTTAGGTCTCATGCGCGGGTTGCCGGGTATGGGCTTGGGTCGGGTAAACGAGTAAGTAGGATGACTTTAAAATTAATATTTTTTAAATATGTTACGTCGTCCGTCAGTGATCACCGACGGATAGACTTCCCGTCGGTAAATACCGACGGAATCTAACAATCGTTGGAATTTACCAACGGCCAGTAAAAGCTGTCGGAAATTATCGACATAGTTTAGCCGTCAGTGATTACCGACGGCTCCATTGGAAAACCGATAAGGCGATTTGCGATGGATTTTCCAATAATTCTTTCCCCGTCGGAAACACACTTTTCCGACGGATTTTGAGTATTACCGACGGATTTTTGCCGTCGGTACAGACGTGTTTTTTAGTAGTGATACTACACTTGAAAATTTTTCATGATCAGAGTTGCCTAATATATAATATGCACACTTCGATATAGCCACGTTTGATTGCACTACAGGCCAGAGGATGAGAGGCGGAGCTAGAGGCCACGGAAGGCCTCCCCCAACCCAATTGTCATTTTTTTTTAAATTTTAACATTGTTAAAAAAAATTATATATTAAAGGTTTAGCCGTAGATACTATACGACACACCCCTCTAATAGCGCCCTGACTCCACCACTACAAGAGATTGAGTAAATCGAATTTAATTTGAAGCTCATATCTAGTTAAAAAGATGAAAAACAGTGTAGATAAGAAAGAATGGGTACTGAGGATTCTTTTTCTATCTATCTTTTTTTTTATAATATATTCAACGAAGGAATAATGTGTCAGGTAATGAAATTGCTTGTTTTGTTTAGTCCGTTTCTCTTCCCAACGGTCTGTGGTGTTATGCCGCTAGACTGGCACGCGGCGTGTAAAAACACATGTCACACCAATATTGATCTTCAACTTGAACTTTCTCTGTAAATTTTGTGGAATGTTTACACAAACAAGATAATTAAGGATAGTTGACCGAGAAAAGGATTACTTAACACTAATAACAATAATGCACTACAAGATAATTAAGCCAAACAATTAAAGATAGTTGACCGGGCAAGACATTAAGAGCTTGTTTGATGCCCTTTATTTCTCTTTCTTCTATCAATTTATAATTTTACCTATTATTGATTTGATATTTGATTTGATAATTATTTAATTACAATAACATATTTTACATATTTTTATATTTTTAATACACATTTTACTTCTCTCCTTATTATAAAATTTCCACGGTTTAAAAAATAAAGAGCATCAAACAATGATAAAACTTTGTTAAAAGAAAAAATAATAAATATTAAAAAACTCCAAAGGTGACATTCTGACTTGTCACATGGAAAAAGTTATATATCATGTGCTAAAGATGCTAAGCGTATACGTAAAATTGAAGTACGTTCGGGAATAATCCTTACACTATCTGAATGAAAAAGAAGAAAACAGCTAGTAAGTTTATTCGAATTCGAGTGGAATTTCAGGGAAAAAAAAAACTTTGGAATATTTTGAAATTGATTGACAATTTGATTGCAATATCTAGTTGGTCATGTCACGCCACCAATCACAAATTGGTCTGCGTCTAGTTAGCCCACATACTTTAATTAAGCACCACTCAATTTTGTACTGTAACTTTGATTGCCAAAGGCACCCATGACTCGTTTCGGGGGTATAAATTATACATATATGTTTCAAATTACATATATATATATATATACATGGGCGGAGCCAGGGGTTTGGTTCAGTACAATCGGAAATTTTTTGCGTCTCCTCAACTCTACTTTGATGTCTCATCATCAAACCCTTTTCAATTAAACTTCCATAAATACATGCAGTAGCAGTTACAATAAAATTACTCAATTTACATCAAATTAAAATATCAAAGGGCCTCATTTGCATTCGTATTAGTTGTCAAATCAATTAATATCGAGTTCTATTAACAAAGATTTGTGTAGTCATGTTTTTAAATACTTGTACACCATTTTGACTCATCCATGCCTACAATATATAAATATATATATATAATTATTCACTATGAATATTTTCACTAAATCATATATCAAATCAACTGATGCAACATATGCCGAAACCAAGACTTGCAAAATTAGCGAGCACTGGTGCCCATATCATTTTTCTCATTCTATTTCAAATTTAAAATTGATCAAATAAGTATGACGTTCGCATATTTTATTTTTTGAGACTTAACGTAATATATAAATCTCTACAATTCAATTTAATCCATTATCTTTTTTATTTTAAGAAAAAAATTGTTGACTCACAGTTCACGTATAATGGACTTAGAGTTGGATGATTTATTAATAAATTGTAAAAATATTAGTATTAGAATTAGATTATAAATGGTAGTAAAAATATGTACTAACAATGCAAAAAGCTCTTTAAAGTGTGGGTAAGTCGTTTTGTTTATAAAAAAATATTAATGCTCCATTAATTAAGAAGAGAAAGGGCCGGTCAAAGAAAGCATGTGAACTCCATTTTTCTAAGGGCAAGTACGTAATTTCCTGTTTTGAGATAAGGCTCCCAGTCATTTCGGCTGCTTCTTGTTCGGTAGAAAACTTCACCTGCAACTCGACTCTTTAATGGCGGACATAGTCTTCTCAACTTAATTTCAGTGTGGTCTCCACCTGTAGGTTGACGGAAGTTCAGTGCAGTCTATGGACCGCACTCGTCTAATAGAAGCTGCGCCCCTGTATATATATATATATAGACAATTTTATTTTATCCATATATGTTATTATACATACGTGTAACACGTGACACATATTTAGGCTACAAGTATGGGGTACTTGTATCCTAAATATTTGACACATATATACGCATGCAAAATAACATGTATGCGTGTAGGTAAAATAAAATCCTTCATATATATATATATATAGTACTTGACACTAATTTAGATGGTAACTAATATGATATTAAATGATAAGTGAAATTAAATGTTTGAATAAATTATGCAATTATATATATATCATTCAATTATTAAGGGTGTTGATGACGATGATAATTATAATTATAATAATAATGAAACACCGTGACCCAAAAAGAGAACTTATACACGAGATTTCTTGCCAATATTAACAAATATAAAATCTTATTATCATTTCAAAAATTCTAATTATGAATCGTTATTGGAGTCTATAAATTTGTTTTATCTTTATATTCATGTACGAATCACTAACTGAATTTAATGTAATTTCTTTTTTAGTATAAGCTTTTACTTATTAAGTGCATTATTGAGATAGTTGCTGACCTCAAAATTATTCACTGAATTATGAGTGATAAACCTTTTGACGAGACGATAATCGTTAGAAAGCCGCACTCTATGGCAATTTTCTAAAGAAACAGATAGAACTCCGAATTTGGAGCTAGACTTCCAATCACATGATACTTTGACATCATGTGATTGAAAGTCTGGTTCCAAATTCAGAGCTCTATATGTTTCAATAGTCGAACTCACACTCTATGTACCATATCTTCATAACTATCCTCAAACATTCTCATTATATCACTACTGTCCATGAAAAAAATCATTCAAGACAAAAGTTTTATGAGCGTTGTACTTGTTCATTAGTTATCTTTTTTTATACATCGTGGTTTGATTTCGTCTCAAATATAATCGGAAGTTCAACTCAAAATTAGAGCTCGCATAACTTTGACAAATAAAAAAATATATGGAAAAAAGTACAATTTATATATATAATTTGATAATTTAATGAGTATCAAATAAAAAAATTGAAAAAAAATTATTTCCATAAAAAATAATAACGATATCAAATATTAAAAGATGAAAAAAAACCACTATTTCTAGGTGGAAAATTAAGTCAATCAAACACGTATAATTGATATTTCCCATGAAAATTAATTCTAAAGAATTCAATTATCCAAAATTCATTTTCTTTCCTTGTATTTTTCATATTTGCAATTAAACTTTTTACTTTATTTTAATTAATTAGTCTTATCATTTAATGCCATGGTTAGTAGAAAACATTACGCTTGCTCATTTATATTTGCATGCCTAATATAATTAATTACTCAAATTAAAACAAATAAAGTTTAGTGGATTTTGATTAAACCAATAAGAAAAAAGCATATTGCATTTGTACACAAACATCTAAGTTTTACCACCATATAAATAGGACACCGAGGGCGAAGCTTTCTCAATACTTGACAACTTTTTCATCGCACCATGGATCTTGAGAAAGTCTTCCACATGAAGGGCGGATTTGGCGAGACAAGCTATTCCCAAAATTCATCACTTCAGGTCTCTCTCTCTCTCTCTCTCTCTCTCTCTCTCTCTCGGCAAGCTATTCCCAAAATTCATCACTTCAGGTCTCTCTCTCTCTCTCTCTCTCTCTCTCTCTCTCAAAATCCATGGTATCACACGTTTGATAAGATTGACGGGATTTATATGCATAATTCCGTGCATGTAAAATTGATCTAACATCATATATATGGCACTATATGATACCATACGGTCATGTGGCATACATCGGTGTACTTCACATGGTTGTAATTTCCCATGTGGTGTGTCTCGATGAATGCCACATGGAGATATGGTACATATAGTGTAATACCATATGGTGTTAGATTGAAACTATCCGTGCATGTCTTGTATCATTCATTTATGTTGTCCATTGCTGCATACCAAATTATGTCATCATAAATCAAGTCTTATCAAGTGATGATGAGCACTAAAATATGTCGATGGATCTCTTGTTTTGTCGACAGAAGAGAGCTGCGGACAAAGTGAAGCACATAACACTAGAGGCCATAGAAAAACTTTTTCTTGAATTAAGGCCAAAGAGCCTAGGCATAGCTGATTTGGGTTGCTCATCAGGGCCTAATACTTTGTCAAACATAAAAGAACTTGTCGATGCTATCGAACACACAAGTCGCAAGCTTCTGGAACCGGCGCCCGAGTATCGTGTCTTTCTGAATGATCTACCAACCAATGATTTCAACACAATTTTTCAAGCCTTACCGGATTTATATAGAGAGCTTAAGAAAGGAGGAAATCCATCCATTTATATAGCTGGTTATCCTGGCACCTTTTATGGCAGACTTTTTCCAGACAAGTGTTTGCATTACATTTATTCCTCCAACAGTTTGCACTGGCTATCCCGGGTTAGTATAGTATACCTTATCCATACCTTTGTTCCATTATGCATCTCCCCATTTTGCACAAAGAATATATTATTTAAATTTCGTATAGCGGTTTTGGTATCGTGAATTAGAAAAACCTGGGATTTTTTTGGTATCGCGAATAGAAAAAAAAACCTTTTTTTGTGATATATTATGATTTATATACCTATGTCATCCAAGAGTAATATGTTTGCATCAAATCTCCACTAAATTTGGCTATAATAAACTACAATTATTCTATAATCTAAGGCTCAGAATCTAATAAATCATTATCTCTCTAGGTCCCGCCTGGTATCTATAATGAACAGGGAGAGACGATAAACAGAAAAAGCATATACATATCTGAAAATAGCCCATCAAGTGTTGCTCAAGCATACTCCCAACAGTTCAAGCAAGACTTCTCCTTGTTTCTTCGATCAAGGGCAGAAGAACTTGTCGCCGGAGGACGAATGGTGCTGATATTGTTGGGAAGAAACAGCCCGAACCATGTCGATAGAGGCACTGCATTTTTGTGGGAAATTCTCTACAGATCTTTAGCCAACTTGGTTACCAAGGTAAAGTGAACCAAAAGTGTCACTCTTTTGTTTTTCTTAAAGCATTTACAAGTATATGCATACACTGATAACTTATGGTGCTTCTAATTCTAGGGGGAAATTGAGGAGGAAAGGTTGGATTCCTATGAGGTGCATTTTTATGCTCCATCCAACGAAGAATTAGAAGATGAAATAAAGAAAGAGGGCTCTTTCAGACTTGAGAGGTTTGGGATGTTTGAAATAGAGAAAGATGCCGGAAATTGTTCAAGTTATGGAAAGGCTGTCGCAAAGACAGTTAGGTCTATTCAAGAATCAATGATTTCTCATCATTTTGGAGAGGCAATATTGGACAATTTGTTTAAAGAATATGGGAGATTGGTAGATGAAGAAATGGCCAAAGAAGATATTGAGTCCATTTCTTTTGTCCTTGTTCTTAGAAAATCGTAATCATGCAGTCTGGTGTAGAAAATAGCCAGTTGGATGGAATTTGTTTACATGCAAGAATGTAGTGCTATTTTGATCTCTGAAAACTTAAAATTTATAAAATTACAATTCTCAATTCTCATACATTAGTCATTAGGTAAACTTCTTGTGATAATATAGTTAAGAGAGAGAGAGAACACTTCTTGTGACCATTTTTGAAGCCTCTCAATATCTACTGCTTCAATAACACACATTTCAATTTAAAATTGTCAAATAATGAGACAGTAATAGTAAGAGCGACTTAAGTGGTTCGAATTGTGCCGTAGCGGTAAAATACTAATGTTTCAAGCGGAAGGTCCCCACTCTTGAGTTTGAACCACACATATCCCTCCCCTCCCCTATATCGACCCCCCTATATATCAAATAATACTCCTTTTGTTCGGGAAAGATATTTCACTATTCATTTTTCGTCCTTCCGAAATTATATTCTACTTTCACTAATTAATTTTTTAGTTTTCTAATATACTCTTTTTAACTAATGAATCCCTTTCCAAAACTTTCAGGAGGTTTTATTAGAAGATCTCTCACCCTATGTGGTATGTATGGATACAAACCACCTGTATTTGAAATATACATAGCGTGCATGAAATGCACATAGTGTGCATCTATATATGCCACGTATGGTGAGAGGTTTTGTTATAAAACCTCTAAGTAGTTTTTGAAAAATTTTCATTAGCTAATATATATTCTTAATGGGAAATTATTCTGCTGTACAACTACACCACAATTTTTGGGGACAATGCTGACATTTTACATCCTTTGGTCATTCATGTGGTTTATCTGAGTATTTTCTTTTTTTTTTCTTTTTTTTAAATCTAATATTACTTTTTTAGATTTTTGTCTTTTTTCCTTATCTGATTATCTTTCCTCTTTACTAGATTTTCTCTTTTTTCCTTATCCGGTGGCTTCTTGCTTGGGGATTAGAGTTTTGTTCCCTTTAATTTCATTTCAATCTCTCCAATTCCCTCCCTTATCTCCGTCTGAAATATAATGCTTATCGTTCTCTCTGATTCTCTCTCTTATCTTTCCATACTAATTTCCTTATATATATATATATATATGATGTTTTACCAATTAACAAGTTTCATCTTATTGAAAAAAAAAATTGAAAAAAAAGTTTTATCAATTATGAGTCGTTCATTTAAGAGTTCTTAAAGGAGGAAAAAAATTGTTTAAAAATAAATTGTGAAACAGTGCTATAGAATGTTTGTCTTTTTTTTTTTTTAAGTTAAAATTAAATTTACATGATATTTGATATAAGCCAATATTATTGCTAATAATTAGTAGGTAAAATTACGATAAGAATGCAAAAGAAAAATTGAGGACATAATTGCATTAGTAGACAAAGATGCTTGGTGTAAAAATGATTAAGATAAAATTTTTAGGATATGTTTGCTTTACTATTTTTAGTTTTAGTTTTTTTGTTCAAAAACTTTAATACTGAATTACAAAATAAAAAACAAAAAATTTAAACTAAAAATTGAAATATAAAGAGAAAATGGGTTGTTATATTTAATTATCCTTTATATTTTTAATCATTTATAATTCAATCATTAACTTATTTGTTGTTATATTTTTATTTTTAACATCTTATTATCATGAAATCTTGTATCAAACGATATCTTGATTCCAAAAATTTCATTGTGAGATTTGCTTAAAATTTTTAAATAAATAAAAATGTAACATCTAATGATACTCAACTACGTGTTTTCATATGATTTTACGGTACAAAAATCAAAATTTTTTTAAATAGATTCTATCAGTAAGAACGTGAGAGGATAATTAAATAAAAGATTCAAGAAAAAATATAGCAAAAACTTTTAGGGGCTTAAATATTATAAAAAAAGGATTATCTATGTTTATATTAATAAAAATGTAATGTGTTTAGTAGAATGAGTGATGTAAATATAATTAGACAGAGAATATTCTCTAAATCTATTCATCAATTAGACTTGAGAATGAGCTATTTTATTGGGTAGTTAACTCATGTATATATCTTATCTTATGCTCATGTGTATCTTATCTTCTTAAGTATTTTGATTGATTTATCAATACTCAAACTTTTTTTTTATTTTTTAATTCAATATTTTTTAATATATATTATGTAGGAAGTATTTTCTAATTTGGATTTGATTATTTCTTTTTAACTGATTTTATAATTTTTTATTATTTTTTATATGTTTTTAAATTGAGTCATTATCAAGTTACTTCTTTTTTATATAATAAATATGATTTAACTAACATTTTATAATTTACAAAATTCCCATTACGGTATGATATATTCACAGAGAAAAATAAAATGTTTGATTTCTCGAGATATAGAAATGGAAATTGGTTGGGTCGGGTCGGGTCGGGCTGGTATGTTATACCCATTATCCTACCAATTAAAAATTATTTTACCTTATCTTCGTACACATCCGCACTTAAATGGGCACGGGTTAGGGACGGCTTGGTGCTACTAATTTATTAGCACATTTATATATTTATATATTTTTATTTTCAATTTTTACTTAATGAATAGTAATAAAAATACGGGGTGTCCCAATTGCAATTACAATTGAAATTACAAATTTTTATTAGATAAGTTTCATTATTTTTTTACTTTTCATCTATTAGAATTTTTGGTAAATATTTTTGTTTTTAACAAGGAATTGTTAAACAGGCTTGGTATGTGTAAAAAATATGATAATATTCCCCAACTCATTCTCAAGCTGGGTCAATTTTCTTTATACTATCGATGACCTAATTACATGTTTAGTCAGGTATTCTCCGTCTTAATAGGGTTTAGTACCAGTAGGTATCGGATTTGATGGTTTTTTTTTTACCATCCATACTTAATTCACTTAATAGCATTTCATATCAAGTAAAATATAATGATTATTAGTTAATAATAAGATAATCGAAAAATATTTCTGATAAGTGCAAAATTGCACTTATCTTGGACGATCTAACTAGACTTTTATCATTTTTTCATCAATTTTCTACTTAACTTTGTATGTTTTTATTTATTTTAGGATTAAACCTGATATTAAACAATTGGTGAAGTAAATAGAGGAAAAAGGATTAATTTGCAGCTTTTTGGAAGTAAAGAGAGCACTTTGCATGATGTCAAAACTCCAGGGACCATGGTGGATAAGTTTGAAACTCTAAGGATAAACAAGGCAAATTTTTTGTTGAAAGTTAATCATATATTTCATTGTCTTGTGGGCTTGTAAGAAGAAGGGCGGCCTAATTGGAGTCATAATTATGTATATATGTAATTGAAGAGTCGTGAGAAGGGGAGAATCGAGTAAGAAAAAAATAGCCACAAGGAGTTGTGCATGAAGCCGAGTCCAAGGAGTGTACGTGGTTGGGGAAAAGAAATGATCTGGAATTTATCATGGATTCATCTCTTTAGGGTTTTGAATTCCAATATTTATTTATTGTTGTTTTCTTTTCCTTATCATGTTAGGCTAATGGTTTTGTGCTAGGGTTAACGATGAAACCCCGTTTTTATGATTAATTCAAAGTGCTTTTTCTTGTTCTAGTTTATTTTTCGGGTTGATTGTTTATTATTCTCTTATCCCAATTTAATACTTGATCACCATTAGATTGAGTTTTGTGATTTATGTTATTTTCGAGAGATTCTTCATGAGTTTAGCACATGGTAATGAACGACGTATGGTTTTATAATAGATAGAGATACTATTTTACTCTATGAAATCGCTAAAAAACTAATCACAGTGGATTAATGCGTACCATATCTTCGAAGGTTAATTAGAAATAATTAATCTCTTGTATAGGTATAGCTTTGGATGATCATCGAGTGAGGCTTCTGAATAATATTGGATTGCTGATTTTCAACCCCGAGTACTAAGATTAATCATGTGAATGGTGTGAATTCGGGAATCCTAGTACTTTTGAGTATTCATATTTGTAAATAATTTTATTTATTTTCTTATCTAGCTTTTAGTTTCCTTTTAAAATTAATTATCAAATCTTATTGTGTGTTTTGCTTAAATTAAAGCCGAGGTCAACTAAAGTGAAACTTAATAGATTCAGTTCTCGTGGGATTTGACACTTTATTCATCATTATATTACTTGTTAATGACTCGTCCACTTGTGGGATAAAATAGACAACATGTTTTTTGCATTGTTACTGGGGATGCTTTAAAATTTTCTGGCTTAACTTTGTTGAGAGTCGGGTTTATTGTGTAAATTTTATTACTTCAAAAAAAATCAAATCTTAAAAACAAAAAAAAATAAATAAATAAAATCAAAGAATAAAAACAATCAGAAAAAAATAAATAAAATTGTTTGCATATTTGATTATCTTGCCGACTTGTGTGATTGAATATCTATAATCTTATATTGTCCATCATTTTAAATAGAGTATTGTTACATGATCTTATTGGTTAAAATTGCTTGTCCATGTGAGATACGTTCTTTATTTGGCATAAGTCACCATAGTCGACACTTTGGTTGGGTAGTCAAAGTGAAGAATTAGTATACCTTACCATTTCCATTATCTTATTTAAAACCTATTCAAGTCTAAGTTCGGAGGAGGTTGAACATTGGGAATACTAGTAAGGTTGGTGTGGATTCCGTGCATGTTGAATATTTGTGTGGAGTGTTTTCGACTCACCAACAGAAGCTACGCAATGACCAGATGCTAGCAATTTCATTCCTATCTCAAGTCTTGCATAGATGTGTAAAAAAAGGGGGGGAAAGCCTTCGATGTGTCTTTACCACTCTTTGAATCCTATGTGACTCGAGTAATTAAGTCTTTAGGGGTCTTTTAAACCTGGTGCCATAGGTCAACTGAACTGGGAGTCATCGGCCCAAAGCTCGCTATAAGGGTCATATAGAAAGCTCAGAGAAGAGATAGATTGCACATAAGACATATGAAGCCGTTGAGAAAAAAAAAGAAAGAAATCTCAAAAAAAGATTGAGAAAGTCAGAAAAAAAAAGAATTATATGAAAAAAGTGAGAGAGAAAAAAATGGGAGCATAATAAAAGCAAGACTATACTTCAAATTTTAGATCGGAAGAGAACTAGCGGGTTTGACTGTCTGGTGAATGTTGGGAAAATTGGGGCTCTAAAAAATTGGGAGAATCCTCATTGACTAAGCTAGTGTTTTTACGGCAAGACCTAAACCTACTTGGTATTTCATTGAGAGGTAAGAAAGTAAAACCTATATCATATGCCCTCATGAAAAAGAAAGAAAAAGTGGGAAAAAGAAAAAAATTAAGTTTGAGGGATGTGTGCCTCTCACAAGAGGGAGAGAACATATGTGACTATTGTGATTTGGGATGCCCAACCAGAGATGTATGATGGTGGATGTGATTGTGCCTATTCTGTAGTTAGGCATTGGACGAGTTTACTTTTGGTAGCAATGTTCTATAACAAGTGGTGGATTATATGAGTTGGAAAGTTGTCAAGTGTTTTTAACGTATTATTTTTGTTGTTTTTAACGTATTATTTTTGTTATTTTTGTATTAATTGAATTTTTTTTAATTTTTATTGTTTGGGGACGAACAATGATTTTAGTGTGGGGGAATTTGATAAGTGTAATTTTACAATTATCTTGAGCTTTTTTTATCATTTGTTTTTATCGATTTTCTATTTAATTTTTTATGTTTTTATTTATTTCAGGAGTAAACCCGATATTAAACAATAGAGGAAAAAAGATTAATTTGCAACTTTTTGGAAGTAAAGAGAGCACTTTGCATGATGTTAAAGCTCTAGGGACCATAGTGGATAAGTTTGAAACTCTAAGGATAAACAAGTCAAATTTTTTGTTGAAAGTTAATCATATATTTTATTGTCCGGTGGGCTTGTAAGGAGAAGGGTTGCCCAATTGGAGTCATAATTATGTATAGGTGTAATTGAAGAGCCATGAGAATGGGGAATCTAGTGAAAAAATAATAGCCGCAAGGAGTTGTGCATGAAGCCGAGTCCGAGACATGTTCGTGGTTGGGAAAAGAAATGACGTGGAACTTATCGTGGATTTATCTCTTTAGGGTTTTAAATTCCAATCTTTATTGTTGTTTTCATTTTCATAACATGTTACGCTAATTGTTTTGTACTAGGGTTAATGATGAAACTCTATTTTTATGATTAATTCAAAGTTCTTTTTCTTGTTCTAATTTATTTTCGGGGTTGATTGTTCATTATTCCCGCATCCCAATTTAATGCTTGATCACCAGTATATTGAGTTTTGTGATTCATGTTATTTTCGAACGCTCTTCCGATCTCATGAGTTTAGCACATGGTAATGAATGACGTAGGGTTCTATAATAGATATAGCTACTATTATGCTCTACTAAATCGCTAAAAACTAATCACAGTGGATTAGTGCGTATTATATATTCAAAGGTTAATTAGAAATAATTAATCTCATGTATAAGTATAGCTTTGGATGATCATCGAGAGAGGCTTCTGAATAATATTGGATTGCTGATTTTCAACTCCGAGTACTAAGATTACTCATGTGAACGGTGTGAATTCGGGAATTCTAGTACTTTTGTATATTCCTATTTGCGAATAATTTTATTTATTTTGTTATCTAGTGATAAGTGTATTTTATATGCAAAAATACTTCTCTTAACTTATGCAATTCTATATGAAATCGAACAGATTTCTACCTAATTTGTGTGAATATGGTTTATATAGGTGAAAAAGCTCAAATTGGAATGATACAAGTGAAAAGAACTATTTGTGAACCAAATTGAGCTATACATGCATCAAGATGTGAAGGTTCGGGAGTGGGAAGAGAAAAGATCAATGTCAACAAGTGTGAAGGCCGAATGCCACCATTGGGGAACTTGAAAGAGGTCATTTGTGTCATGTTTAAAGAGAGCGGGGACCATAATGAATAGGTCGAGAAGTTTGGGGACGTGCTTAAACGAAGAAAAAGCTGAAAAGGACCAT
>CAVNYN010221348.1:0-11547 GCA_963692815.1 Nyctanthes arbor-tristis
CAATAAAATTTATCATCTTAATCTCTCTGATCAACAATGACGTAATGTTTATATTGAGAATTCTTTTTACTTATTAGTGAAAATGTGAGACACATGGTGGTAATTTTTACAATGTGTACAGTTAGATAAAAAAAATTTTGAATAGTTTTCGTTTGAATGACCTATTTTGTTAGTTTTTAAGGATTTGGGGCATTTACCATTGGAAATCAAAAGTTAAGTGCTTGAACCTAAAAGGAGTAAAAGTCAAGCAGTCCTTTTAAGGAGAGCTAACATATCTCTTATGGAGTGGAAAAGTGTCACATGACCCCCTGTTATTGGTGAGATCGGAACGGGTCCCCCCATCCTCCAATAATAGAGGGTCATGTAATATTTTTCCACTTCATAAGGGAGATGTTAGCTTTCTTTAGAATTTCTAAAAAGTCAATACCTCTATTTTGGAAAGAATGACGCTGCAATGTGTTGTCATTATGTGAGCGTAATTAAGGGTGGGAACACGTGATTTATTAGTTGAACTTATCATTTAATGTCACATAATGATATTAATTATTACCGTCAATACTGAATAGCACACTACTCACAACCAATGTGCCATTTACTTGAGTTTTGAGTCTCTATTATGGAAACACTAAATTTATGTGGCATATTCTTTTCCACTGATTTACATAACTCTACATGTGACCCCCTCAAAGTCTTATAAATTCCCTATGGAGAATCACGTCTCTCAGAAATTGATCAAGGGACTTATGATTTTTGAATAGATCCTTGGTACCACTTAAGTCAATGCTTTGAGGGGCCACGCGCTCCATAAAGAAGACAAAATCGTGATGTTACATGTATTCTAAAATACATGGCAACATCATAAAAACCCGCATTCCCAGGGATTGATCCCCCAGCTTGCGCCAAGAGACTTATGGTATTTGAGGAGATCCATGATACCTAGTTGAGGGTAATGTGTCACACTTCAAAATTCCTCTTTACCCTACGTAATCCGTCCATGACCCGACCCGACATGACATGTAATGTAAGGAAGAATCTAGACTTCTCCAGTGGAGCCACTGTATCTTTCTCACCGTTATATATACATAGACGACAGCTGAAGACCAGCTCAACGCAATTTCTATCCCTTTTTGCGCGGAAGACAATTGCAGAATCAAGAGCAGAAGAGCAAAAATGAGAGATCGGAAGAGCACACGCATTAGCTCTCTCATTATATGATTTTGATGTCTCATATAAAACCCTAGAATTTTGTAATGACAATCGCGCTTGCGTTTATATTTTTCTATTTTTCCCCTCGTAGAGAATTGATGACGTAGCCTTCAGTGAGCTTTAGATAAAGTGAAATCTAAATTTTTAATTAATTTGGAATAATTCCCGAGTTTGTTCACTGAGCCGAATTTATTGTTTGCCGACGTTTCTTTCTTCTTTGGATTCTTATACGTGCTACTCGACTAAATTTGTAGAAGATAATGCAGGCTTCTAAAGTATAGAGCTTTCTATTAGATTCTGTTACTATGAATTTCCATAAAATTAGCTGGGAGGTCTTTGATTGAGTTGTGGGGACGGGAAAGAAAATTAGGTGGAAATCTGATAATTACTTAGAAGTTCAAATGCTATGGTGCCTTGCTAAGAGCTCCATCCTCTGAAGGTGGAAGCTGCGGGTAAAAGATTCTCTCCAAATGGGAATCTAGGGGAGGAAGTTTGTGTCTAGATGGACGTGTAAGCTGTTCAATTGGGTAAACTCCCCTCTTGGCTCAAAGAAATAACCGGGTGCGTAATATGCCATTTTACATTATACTGAACCCTAAACTCTAAGCCATGAGATTTTTTCAGAACTGGAATCTTTCCAATTTATTTTTGTCTTTGGTGGGGAGTGGATTTTGGCAATTGCACAAAGCAGAGTTTTACTTCATGGAGAAACCTCCTTTTCATTTTTTTCTTATTTCTATGACTTATAAGTTTGATCTATATTGATACTGTAACTTAATAATCAGCAGCCCTTGTTGATTTAACTTCACTTGGAATGGATGCAGGCAGGAGTAAAATTCTAGTGTTATGCCATCCTCACGTTTGGTTGAGCTCTTTTTCTCCCGTTTTCAGATGTAGTTTTTAAGTTATTTTCTTGTATATATTAAATAACATCATGTTTGAAGATCTTTTGTTCAAAAATATTAATTTTCTAATAAAAGAATTTACAGACTGTTTTATTACCCCCAGAAAGAACATGTAATGAAGCTACTCTTTCTTTCTTTCTACAAGGATTGTTACATCAATACTTTCAAAGTACATGGAGTTTGACCGCTTTTCTGAACATCTGAAAATATTTTGTCCTAAAAACATATCATGTGATAATTTATGTGATTTAAATTTTAAATTGTCCACAATGATCCAGTGCTGAGTATCAACATTAATAACATGGTCAACATTATTTTTATACTGATTGACCTTCATTTGACTTCAGCCGTCATCCCCTTGTAAAGTGGGCGCAGAGATGATAATTTATGTAATTTAAATTTTAAATTGTCCATAATGATCCAGTGTTGAGTATCAACATAATAACATGGTCAACAATATTTTTATACTGATTGACCTTCATTTGACTTCAGCCGTCATCCTGTTGTAAAGTGGGCGCAGAGATCGGACAAGCTGTTCATCACCGTTGAGCTACCAGATGCAAAAAATGTCAAGCTTAATTTGGAACCAGAAGGAAAAATTTTCTTTTCTGCAACCAGTGGAGCTGATAACATACCATATGAGATAGATATCGATCTTTATGACAAGGTTGATGTCAATGTAAGTGTTGGAATTGCTACATTCAATACATCTCTTTCTTATTTTCCACTTGATTTGGATACTGTTGTTTTATTTATTTTTTAATTAATTAATATTTTATTTTATTTTTGAAAAGAAGCTAACTATCATGTCACAACTGATAATCTCAGGAGAGCAAGGCTAGTTTTACATCTAGGAACATATGCTATCTTGTAAAGAAGGCAGAGAGTAAATGGTGGAACAGACTTCTGAAGCAGGAAGGAAAACCACCTGTGTTTCTAAAAGTTGATTGGGACAAATGGGTTGATGAAGATGAAGAAGGTGAAAAATGTGAGTCATCAATATGTGTGTGTGTGTGTGTGTGTGTGTGTGTATTACAGTGGTATTGATGATTTTTTGCTTGTTCCATAATGATAAAAAACTGACCATAACCAATATTATCATTGCCTTGTGCCTTGTTTTATTAAACTAATGCACCTTTTGAACTTTCAGCTGGGACTGACATGGACTTTGGTGATTTTGACTTCTCGGTGAGTAGCGCTTTTTAGAGTAATTCAGTTTGTTCTGTTCTTATAAGCAAAATGTTCGTACGTGAGATTGTGAAATGGATTTAGAAGAATATAACTGTAATAGAGTTCTGATTTTCCATGGCTCTGTTGCTTGCTCTCTTACATTTCAGAAACTTAATATGGGTGGGGCTGGTGATTTTGATGCGGATGCAGTTGAGAATGATGAAGGTAATTTTGTGTACTTAGACTCCTGAGCGATTAAAATTGGCCGTTACTTTCTCAGTTATCTGATTTTTTTTTTTTTTTTTTTTGGGTGTGTTTTTATTCAAATAATTTGATCAAATAATGCAAATGTGGTCCAGATGATGAAAGTGACACCGATGAAGAGATTGGAAAACCAGCAGAACCTGCTAATGGTGAACCTGAGGCAGAACCCGTTAGTGGCAAAACAGAGACAAATGCTTGAAGCCCCGAGTGTATGGAGTGGATGTCAGAGGATTCTGTGTAACTTTACAGTTCTATCTTGTGGAGATACAGAGATCCTTTGTAGAGAGTGTTTTTAGTTATTGTAGTTTCTTATGATATCTGGTTACGTTGCTATTGGTGGTCCTTAAGTCCACTTAAGGATCACAGGCTTCAAAGCATACTTTAGGTTGGTTTCCTCTAACAGCAGGATTTCTTTGCTTCGTTTTTTCTGCCTTGCTATTTTGAAAGTGATTACTGATTAAGTGCATTCTTATTATTCGTATATTGGAAACTTTGGAATCAGCACGTTTGAGAGAATATTGGAGCGAGAGAAGTGTATCTGTTTGTCATATGTGTGACCCTTAAGCGTTGGTGGGGGTGTGTATGTTTCTTGTTTCACATAAAAATTCATTTTCTTACTGGTGGAGATTTGCCATGAGTGGGGTTGAATGGCGGAAATTTGGGTAATGTAATACACGTGGGGTTGGACGTTATTGGTTTGACTAAATAACTTAAGAAAGTAGGAGAATGTAATTGTGTATGCGAATAGGTGTTGGGATTGAACTATTCAGAGATCGGAAGATGACATAGCCACTTAGTGGGGGAATCACCACATCTCGTCGCAGATGGGTGCGTGGATCTATGTGGTATGTATTTATATAATCATATGAGATAGGGCACAGGCAACTAACTTGGGTTTAGGGATGGAAAAATTTTAACTCTTTGATTTGCTTAAAGTGTATGGTTAAGCGGTGAATTTGATTGTAAGTGAGGGTGATGATAATTAAAAACAATTGAAGAAGAAAGGGAACAATTAATTGAATCGATGGGTGAGAAAGCGAAAATGTTGAAATTTTTTAAAAATATATACTTGTAAAGGAGAAGATTTCCCTGTGACCCTACAAATTCAAGGAGAAATAAAATCATGAGTGAAGTTGGGTAAATGAGGGGTTAGATAGCTCCTCGTTTACCTTATTCTCTCTCACAATTTTTAATTAAAAAGTTCGTGGGAGTTAACTAATGTTTACCCCATTTTTAATTGGAGGGTTAAGTGATAGCTTTTTCTCATTGTAGAGTGTATCTATCTTGTTCCCTTGAATTTTTTCATCACACATAATTTGAGGAATTTTCCTCTTTATTTCTTTTTTCTTGACGTTTGCCTTATTTCAATGCTTTCTTTCTTTTTTTTTTTTTTTGACAATAATAACTACTATTCATTCATTGTTATCTCCACTAATCACCAAGCCAAAGTATCCTGTAATACAATGAGTCCATGAACCACAAAATAAATAAGACAAAGCACATGAGGCGACCGTGCGGGTAACATATTCTAGGAATGGCAATGGGACGGGTATTACCCAATACCTGAGAGTACCCATCCCGAATGGGTTTCTCCCCGAAATCTTATCGGGGCGGGGACGGGTTTTGGCCGCCCCGATACCCGGTTTTTTTTTTTTGAAAAAAATATTTTGTTCTCTATGAAATTTCGAAGCTAGATGCCAAAGATGAAACTGGCATGATACTTAGGATGACTTTTCATATAGTTTTAATTCCATTTTTTCTATATTTTTTTAGTTATTTCTTAACGAGGCGGGTAACGGTATTTTTTTGTACCCGCCCCGTACCCAATTAAATTAATTGGGTACGGTGCGGGGGATTTCTTAACGGGGCGGGGACGGGGGAAGGCATACCCGCCCCATTGCCATTCCTACATATTCCCATCTCGGGAGATATGGGTGCGAGAAGCACAGCCGAGCTTTGACAAAAGCTGTTGGATTTCACTAAGGAGCGGTGCATTAGGAAGAAACTCAATCTTACCCTGTAAACTATTAATTAATATGAGACAATTTGATTCAACACAAATGTGCTGCCATCCATTTTCTTGTGCAAACTTTAAGCCCATTAGGAGTGCCATCCCTTCTGCGTCCTCAACTCTCTGAGTTCCCGAGAAAATGTGACCATAAACTCCCAACACAACTCCAAGATTATTTCTCACTACTGCTCCCACCACATAGATTTTCTGTTCCTCACTAATAGCGTCATCTGTATTCAGTTTAAGGTAGCCAATAGGGGGAGGGCACTATCCATTCCTCTGAAAATCTGATTTGCAAGCTGGCTTTATCTGTGAATTAGTGGGAATGGAAGGAGGAGTCATTATAAAAGCCGGCTCTGCCACAACACACAGCTCAAGAACTAATCCTTTATGGAATAGCTTGTTTCAAGCCAACCAGATGTTTCGAGTCACATTCAAAATTAATCCTAGAAGTTCATTATCGGCTTTGGATGTGATACCAAATATGATATAGCAAAGGTCCACCCATCGACGATATTGTCCAGCAAACCACCAGCATCCAACATGTTGCCATACTTTTTTAGAGAATTTGCACCCAAACATGAAATGACTTATATCCTCGAGCTTTCCACAATATAGACAGGCTCCATTTACTTTAACTCCTCTACGAAGCAGATTATGTCCAGTTGGTAAACAGTCATAATAGGTTTTCCACCAAAACAATTTAACCTTTGGCTGAACCTGGAGCTTCTAAATTTTATTCCACCACGATACTACTGCTACTACCTGAGGTTGGCTCATCTGAGTTGGAAAGTAGACATCTATACCCACTTTTGACTGTGTACTTACCATTTTGATTGAAATGCCAAATGATTTTATCTAAGTGATGTCCTCTTTTCATGGTGGTAGCAAGAATAATGCACGATCAGGTGGCAGAAATTCCGCCATGATACGTGTTTCATTCCATTCCCCTGTGTCGATGAGCCGATCTGAGACTTAGGATATATGCTGCTTTGGTGTTGTAATAGGCCTGAAGGAGGGCGCCTTGGGTAGCCATGGATCCTCGAACGTTTTAATTTGACGACCATCTCTTACTCTCCAATGAAGACCCAAATTTAAAGCTTCACATCCCCATAAAATACTCCTCCAAACAAATAAATCTCCTTGCTTAGTTTGGACGTCCAAGAAATGACAATCAGTAAAATGCTTGCCTTTCAAAAGTCTTCCAACTAGGGATTGAGGCTCCTGGAGTGTCTTCCACACGCTTTTTGCCAGCAGAGCTTGGTTAAATGCTGTCAATGCTTGAAAACCCAAACCCCCTTCACTTTTAGGGATACACAACCCGTGCCATTTTAGCCAATTAAGCTTTCTCTTGTTTATATCACTACCCCACAAGAATCTCGTAATGGCCGACTATATCGTTGTAAGAGCTTGTTTGAAGCTTTTTATTTTTCTTCTTTATATTTTCACTTACTATGATTTGAATATTGATTTGACAATTACTCAACAATCACCACACATTTCAAATTTTAATTAAATTCCCTCCATTCATTTCCATTCATTATAATTTCTCTTTATAAATTGAAAAAAATAAGGAGCTTCAAACAAGGTCTAAGGACCCCTACTGGAATCCTGAATAGGCTCATCAAATAAGTTGGGATCGCTTGAAGGACATATTTTATTAGTACCTCCCATCCCTCAATCGATAGCATATCTCATTTTCCACCCCTAATTTTCCTCAATATACAATCTTGCAGAATGACAAATTCTCTTTTTTTTTTTTTTTTTTGCTTCTACCCAGGGCCAACGGGAATCCAAGATAAGCTTCGCACTTGTTCTGCATCGTAAATCTCATGGTATCAGCAATTCGTTGCCTCTCTGCTGCTACGATATTGGGGCTGAAGATGATTGAAGATTTCTCTAAGTTGACCTTTTGACCTGAGCTGGCCTCATACATTCTCAAAATATGCAGAAGATGGTGAATATCAGAATCGCTTGCCCTCAGAAAAAAGTAGTCAGTCATATACAAATAATAAATGATTAATTCTGGGATACTGTCTTCCGCACTGAATTCCAAGTATTTCTCCCATGTTTTGTGCACAATAAAGCAGGCCTGAGAGAGCCTCACCAATTAAGAGGAAAAGGTAGGGTGATAGCTGACACCCTTGCCTTAAACCCCTGGAGGGTATGACTCGTCCGCGAGTTTGGTCATTAATTGCAAACGAGAATCTAGCAGATGAAATACAATTCATAATCAAGTGTTGCCAATGAGACGAAAATCCCATCTTCTCCATAACTTTAATAACAAAACTTTATTCCACATGGTCGTATGCTTTACTCATATCAAGTTTAAATGCAAGAAAACCTCGCTTTCCATTGTTCTTCTTTTTTTATGTGTGCAGACTCTCAAAGGCAATCAATGCATTATCAGTAATTTGTCGGCCTGTGACAAAAGCACTTTGGTTTTCACCAATGAAAGTTTTTTTTTTTTGATACAGAGGGGATTGCAGGGGAGGAGAATCGAACCCTTAACCAAGGGTTTAAGAACCTAACTAGGATGCTATCAAATACCAATGAGAGTTGATAGCCTAGATTTTCTCCCTTTCTAATTATTCCTCTAATGGGCTTGATAGCCTGGATTCTCTTTCCTTTTTCTTTGTGGAAATTATAATGCACACTCATTGACCCCTTATAATTAAAAAAATACTTATTTTAATTTATAATTAACAAATTATAAATGTTGAGTTATTTTATTTGGAAGAATATGGTTCGTGTAACATATTACAACTGAAAATATAATTAGTATTTTTGCAGTTTGTTTTCAATAACTACTCTCAAGACTAAAATAGTTACAATTGAGAGTATTTTTTTCAATTTATTACAAAAGGTTCTTTAGATAAAAACCACATTTCTTGATAAGGGTTTGAAAATATACTGCTATATGAAATTCTTCGCAAAACTACCCTACTTAATTGTAAGTGTACCCTTATGAAATTTTAATTAATTTCCAAATTTTTGTTAAATTTTATTATATATAATTATTATTATTATTTTTTTATTGAGTAGGGTTTTTCCAATAGACTGCCATTGCGTCACCACGCCACTGTTGCTAAGTCACCAACGTGAAAAAAATTAGTAATAAAAAAAAAACACATCGTAACAAGAAAAATTTTGGTAATTAAGCACCCAACTCATAAAAACTAGTGACAACGATCCAATAAAACAAAAAAAATATGTGAAAATTTTTTAAAAAATGGTAACAAACACTGCAAGGAAAAAAAATCATTTAAACATTATTACTATTGCACCAAAAACAACATTATGGTAACAAAATAATTGAAATTATCAAAAACCCACTAGAAAATCCTTGTTAATAAAAAAAATGTGTTACTATTGCAACAAAAACAAAAAAAATTATCTTGGTAACAATTAATCGAAACCACAAAAATACTGTCTGGAAAATCAATGTTAAAAAATAACAACCGGTAAAATGAAAATAATAAAAAATACAGTGACAATAAAAATGTATCATGGTTACACTAAACAAAACTACGAAAATAGGGTGTTAGCATGGTAACAAAAACACAAAAAAGTTCACCCAAACGCATGGTTTCATATTAGAAAAAAAATCTTCATACAAAAAAAATAGAAAAAGAAAACAAACATAAGGTTAGATATATTGTCGGGAAAATTCTCCAGCGACAGCTAGCAATGGCAAACGCTGCTGCATAATGTTCTAATTGTGTATCATGTAAATTGGAGCAAAGACTCTTAGAACTTCTATACCACACAGGATGGTAGCATGAAAATAGAGTTGTGAGATCTTTGGCTACCTACAAAATTGAAACCAAACATGCGACATTTCTTAGCACCTCGTAAACATTACTTGGCTCCAATGATTACAGTATTTCCCATTGAATGTGAAATTGATGTTAATATTGTAATGGTCCCATCACTCCATAGGAGGATTAGTTTTTTCTTGGAAGGGGGGAGGCGGCCGCTTGATTCACCATTGAATTGGAGGCGATCTTGTTTATGGTTCGATGACGTTGGTTGAAGGATGGTGGCGATCCAAACAGGGTGGCAATCTTGGTTGAAGGATGACTGTTGAATGTGGTGGCTGGTGGCGGGTGGCGTCTTGAGTCGTTAGGGTTTGGGTGAGGGTGGGATTATCTAATAATTTGTAAATTTTAATAAATTAAAAAAATTAAAATCAATAATAATTATGATAGTATATATAATTTTTTGTTTAAATAATAAAAAGAAAAAGGAAAATGAGAAGGGTGTTTTTACAACGAAAGAAGGTACATTTACAATTACTTTTTGATAATGAGTTATCATTCAAACCAATGTCCAAAAAAGATATATCCTCTAATTTCCTCTATTTTACAAATGTAAGACAATTTTACATGAAAAAAATTCCCTTTTATTCAATAATTGGGCCGAAGGACTCGCAAGGAAACGGAGTAGATCTTTGGGCTTTCGCATGGTCATTTTCTCCTTATCTCCTTCGCTTCTCCGCTGAAGTAGCAGTGAAAATGGCGGCTGCCACGGCTAATTCTTTACTCAGGAGTGTCCTCATTTCCTGCAACCAACGGCTACCATCTTCTTCGTTTCACCATTGCTCCATTTGTCTTCGCCACCGCCGTTGTATTACGCCTCGCTACCTGTATCTGTTGCCGTCGTTACTACGCTGTTCGTCGACGCAAAGTCTCCAAGAATCAGCGGAGGGGAAAGCAACAGGAGTAAGGGCTAGGCTCAACGTGGTGAGTATACTCGAAGAGAGAGGGCTTCTGGAATCCCTCACCAGCGATTCTCTCAGATCCGCTTGCTCCGATCCTAGCCTCCCTCCACTCAGAGTGTACTGTGGGTTCGACCCTACTGCGGAGAGTCTTCATTTAGGTAACTTACTTGGTATAATTGTCCTCTCCTGGTTCCTCCGATGTGGGCATAAGGTCGTCGCCCTCGTCGGTGGTGCTACAGGTCGTGTCGGAGATCCCTCCGGCAAGAGCATCGAAAGACCTGAGCTTGACCCGCTTGCATTGGACAGGAATATCAACGGCATCTCGGATACAATTTCCCGCATTCTGGGTCGGAACCATGGAACTAATTGCTTTGCTATTTTAAATAATTACGATTGGTGGAAGGATGTGAAACTCTTGGATTTTCTGAAGGAAGTCGGGAGATTTGCCAGGATGGGCATTATGATGTCGAAAGAGAGCGTGAGAAAGAGGCTGGAGTCGGAGCAGGGAATGAGTTACACCGAGTTCACTTATCAGTTGTTGCAGGGTTACGATTTCCTCCGCCTTTTTCGAGACGAAGGGGTTCGTGTCCAGATTGGGGGAAGCGATCAGTGGGGTAATATAACTGCAGGAACAGACCTTATTCGTCGAATTCTACAGGCAGAAGGAGCCTATGGACTCACATTTCCTCTTCTCCTGAAGAGTGATGGCACTAAATTTGGCAAATCCGAGGATGGTGCCATTTGGCTTTCCCCCTGTTATTTGTCCTCTTATCAGTTTTACCAATATCTATTCTCTGTCCCAGATGCTGACGTTGTGAGGTTCCTAAAAATATTAACATTTTTGAGCTTGGAGGAGATTGAGCAAATTGAAAGGGAAATGCAGGGGCCAGGCTATGTTCCCAACACTGCTCAGCGCCGGCTGGCTGAGGAGGTTACTCTTTTTGTCCATGGAGAAGAAGGCCTAGACGAAGCGCTTAAGGCTACTGAGGCTTTAAGACCAGGGGCAGAAACCAAATTGGACTCGAAAATCATTGAGGCAATTGCTGAGGATGTTCCCTCGTGCTTCTTGCCTTATGATAAAGTCTTGAATGTTTCTATCTTGGACCTCTCCGTCTCCACAGGTTTGCTAGAGAGCAAGTCGGCTGCACGCCGTCTACTCAAGCAAGGGGGGCTTTACTTGAACAATAGTAGAATTGATAATGAAGCAAAGAAGATTGAAGCTAATGACATTGTTGACGGCAGAGTAATCCTTATATCTGCTGGGAAGA
>CAVNYN010221351.1:0-20764 GCA_963692815.1 Nyctanthes arbor-tristis
CTAATCACCCCTCAACCTCCCGGGGCCGTTGTTAGATGTTTAACAATTTGCCTAATGCTGTATTATTTAGTTGTTTTGCGTTCTCAACTCTCAAGTATTTCCCAAGAGGAACTTCAATTTGGATTTGACAAAAAGAGGAAAAAGAAAAAAAAATTGTATAGTTTTACAGCTTCTGAAAATTTGAGCAGGTGAACTACTGACCATGAGCTTTTATGTATTCTTGAATTTTTATAGTTTTAATTGGACTGCCAGTGCTACTTGTACTAATTTGTCTCGATGTTATTTCAAATGTTTGGTGAACTTCATGAGAAGAAGAAAAACTGATGATATTTCAGTCTCCAGTAATGTTTGCTCTATGTGTTTCCTTTCTAAAGAAGTATGGTATGTAGATTTAGCCTTCTTCATGCTGAAGCATTTTTGTAGATATGCAGTTACAGAAAATGCCAAAGAGAAAAACTGATAAAGCATATGTCTTGGACAAGAACAAGCATCTTGCTAGGATGAATACTAGTGAGGGGAGAAAAGTTCTCTTAATGCGGTAATGATCTATTCATCAAATTATATTAGGTGTCATGTTATATGGTTGTGTGTATTTGGGTACTGCCAAGTGCCATTCCTAAGGAAAAACCCTGTCATTTTTTACCTTGCTGCTTCAATATTGAATCAGAAAGTTGAATTACATTTCATTTGTTTTTGAATTTCTTTTGTTTCCGAATTTCTTGAGCTACTTGTATTATAACTTTTCTAGATGAATAATCCATCAGCACATGCACCTTTTAATGATGGATAGCAAATACTTTTTGCCACTGTGATGAAGATTTTCTCTGCATTCTATTCAAATAACCAATGCTGGTAACAATTTTACTGATGATTGAATATTCTGCAATATTTCTGCTTCACTATGCTCCAATAGTTGGGAGAGTTAAGTTTATTCTGATAGTTGGACTCATATTTTTCTAATTTGTCTTTGCTACAAGCTCTACATTATTAATGAAAATGTTTTCAAAGTTGCTTTCAGCCTCGGGCAGGCAGTTGAGATACATTTTTATTTTTTATTTCCTTAAATTTTTTTATATGTTAGTTTACATGGTATTTACTAAATTATTTTTAAGTGAATGAATGATTGAATGTTCAGTTATGAAATTTGGTTTTGTCCTTGTGTCCTCTTTAGGTAGCTAAATTAATTAGTCTACATGGTTTTTTCCCGTTGCGGTTTTTCCTCATCCTCTTGCCACTAATCTTAACTTTGGAAAGTCTCTATAAGTTAAACTCTCCAGAACCAATCATTTTTGCTCATTTGATTTTGCTTTGTTCTCTCCATTACAAATTTGGATACCCAGCAGAATATGCTTTATCAACATGAACGTGATTGGTTGTTTGGTCTTTTTCTGATTTGCCTTTATATTAGTAGAATGTTAGTACCCTTTTCAAGCTCGAATTTCACAAGATTTTCTTTTGTTTTTTTTGATTTGTCATTATATTGTAAATAATGATTGAGTGTACTAGACTTGGCACTGTAATTGTTGGAGTTAGATTTTGTGATTTTAGTATATTTTTTTAAGATTGGCTTTGTTTTTGTGAATTATGAGTTGTAATGAATTTGGAATTGTAATTTGTAAAGAATGATAGCAACCAAGCAATTGGGAATTATGGCGGGTGCATTTACGGTTTTTTTTTTTTTTTTTTCAAAAAATTGTTATCGTCCCTATAGATTTTTTTTAAAAATTAAATCCAGTTTTAGGGGCGACATATGTTAATTATAGGAATGACATTGGCGTTCCAATATGTTTGCATCTATAGCGGCGACCCAGTCGCGGCAATATGTAGAGCAGCAGGCATATTTCGACGACGGCTTGGGGCGACTTTGTCGCGTCTATAGATAAACAAAGGCGACAATCGGACCTATAGGGGCGACATTTGGCTGATTTCTTGTAGTAATTATATACCCGTTAATTAAATTCAAAAAATCGATCTTAATTCTTTTCTTGAAACACTTATGGTTTTGTTAACTACAACTGGGGATATATCGTTCCTATAAAAGTGCTGCGTGTCTTTCGAATTTTCATAAAAATCAAATACGCAAATGGCAAATCATCATAAATGCAAATGTTTAAATATATATCATATATAGAAAATGAAGAAATTGATAACATTACATATATCAAACCATACAATACAACACACGATGTCTGACATCTAATTTGACATAAAAACTAACTCATACTGTGACTTTCAAAGTCAACTTGATTAAACCAAATTGAATCGCAATTATGACTCCAAGCATTGCCCTCTAGCTATGGAAATTGAACTTACTAATATACTAGATAATATCTCTTCATCAATCTTCTTTATAGACTTACAAGAATACAACATGCATGTTGCTAGCTTCTCCTTACTTGGAAGGTGGTGGAGACAAGAATGGAATGTTTCCAACATTAGGGAGATTTGGGATGTTGGGAATTGTAGGCATTGGAGGGAGTGACACTCTAGGCATTCCTGGAATTGTAGGAAGATTGGGTTGGTTTGGAAGTGAAGGCAATGGAGGTAATGCTGTAGGTTTTGGAAGGTTCGGAATTGTAGGGTTGGGGAGATTTGGAATTGTCGGCATGCCGGGAATAGTCTGCAAGAGATGGCGAGCAGCATTGCATTTTTCTGGCAGGCTAGTTATGGCAATGGCGAGAACAATGAAAATGCAAGTGTATATGATTCTACCCATGATTGTCTCAAGTTTGAAATGTAGGGTTTTCTTTGGAAGTATTGGGAGAGAAGATGGCCTCTTTGAGTTTGAGATCTAAAAAAGGAAAGGAGATTACAGGGTACTTATAGAGAGTTGGTAAAGAAAGATGATTTGCTACCATGTACAAGATAAGTAAGTTTAGATAGAACACGTACTAGTCTTAATTCGTCTTGTCTAAATGTCAAAAATATTTAAAAAGAAAAATAATGTGTTGCTCAACCATATACATGCATGTTGGTGGAGGTAGGTTTTAGTTTGGTTTGGAAATTGATTTGTTGGTTAAACCATTTTTAATGTTTTCTAACTCTTGGAATATCTTTTAATCAAGATTCAAGACTGGCCACACAAGTGTTATTTTAGTTATGGTTATTGTTGTGTCTGGTGAACAAAGCATAGCATGGGGATGGGAAGTTTCTGGAGTTGGAGATAAATTTGACTTTCTAGAACAAAAAAAATTTGCTATTTAATTGGTAATAGAAAAAAGAAAGAAAAAAAAATATGACATTTCAAAATGCACAAGTTTCACTTTGTTATAATTTGCAATTTTTTTATTATATTGTAAACTTGAATTATTATTCTACTTGTAAAAATAAAGTCTACAAAGATTTTCACAAATAAATTGGTTTAAAAGTGATGTGGTCAAATGTATTGTTAGTAAAACTTTTAATATATGATATCGTATGCTCAATCTAGGGTAGACTAAGTCGTGATTTAGGAAAGGTTAAAGCAATGATTGGACCAAAAAATTGAGATCACTGGCAGTCGACAATCTCTTTCCATCTACAAAGCAGATTAATTTAAAAAGGAGAGAGTTTTACTGAGTAAAAAGAAAAAAATAAAATAAAGAGACGGATCTATTAAAAAAAAGAAAAGAAAAAGAAAAGAAAAGTAAAGTGAATTGATGACATTAGCAATGATGTCATCTGTTTAGGTGGGAAAACATAGTAAATGACGCATGTTATAGATATATTTAGATATAAAAAGTTACGTCAAAGTCATATTTGTTAAAAAATTACATTTAATTTAAAAAGTTATATATATAGAAATTTCACATATAAATATCTAAAAATGATCTATGCCAGATGTGTCGCTAGACTCTGACGTGGCGTACTAAACATGTGCCATGAACCTCAGTTTAAGCTGAAAAACATAGTAAATGACTCTTGTTATAGATATTTGGAAATAAAAAAGTTACACCAAAGTCATATTTGATTAAAAACTCACATTTAATTTAAAAAGTTACATATATAGAAATTTCACATATAAATATATGTAAAAATGATCTAATACTAAATGTCTGACGACATTGTATCGCCAGACTGTGATGTGGCGTACTAGATGTGTGTCATGTGAGTTTTTATTTGGAACAGCAAAGATGTCAAACTTCTTCAAATGAATTCAATAAGCTCCTCAAAAAACTAGAGGTTTTACCAATTTAAGTAAATTTTTTCCTTGAGTTGAAGTAGTTTTACTGTAAGCGAATAATTCTCCAACTGTAGGTCAACCACTTTCTTCAGTTGTGGATCGTATGATTCTTCCACAATTTTTGAATTTTGACGTGGTCGAGGTCTAGATGTACAAAGGGTGCACGAGACAGTATTGAGAGAGGCACGTGGGCATGGCCGAGGCAAAAATTGGCGTAACAGAGGCGCATGGCAGGAGATGTGTGCTCACGACCGAAAGCAACGGCCGTGACTCGTAAGGATGACAGACCTGGAAGGTTGCGGAACATTCGAGAAAGGCGATGGAAGAGACAGACAGAGTACGTTCCAGAAGGTTTCGGTGGTCGAGCATTGTTGGAATTCTCTAGAACGTTGCGGAACGTGTGTAGACGGGTTGGGATTCTAGAGAATTTTGGGGTTGATCGGAGGAATCCAGAACGTTGTGGAATGTCCCAGAATACAACAGAACATTTTGGAGATGCATGGAAGCCGGCAAGCCAGACTGGTCAGTTCTAGTCGGGTCTAGAACATTCCGATCAATTCAAGAATGTTGTACATACTTGTAAATATGTGTAGATATTCTAAAAGGTCGATCTTGGCCGTTAGACCAAAACGATCTCCACCGTCCATACTGAGGAGGTGGATCTATAAATAGGGGGCCAAGGTGGCTCATTTGGACATAGAGTGGCTAGAGTGAGAGCTAAGAGTCCATATGCCATTGTAACCGTTGTTCAAATATATATAGTATGTTTGCGTTTCTAGCTAACGTCGGGCATATTTTCTTATCGTTGTGTGAGTACGGTTGCCGAGTACGATCACTAGTACCAATCCCAGAGAGAGTAAAGCTGACTTAGCGTTATGCCACCAGGAGAGAAACATGGACGATGCTAAAGCCGTGCGCTACATATCGTTTGAGGCGAAAGTGTGTGACACTAGTTCCATTTCGAGTGTGAGACGAGCCTTAAAGCAACCTTGGGGAGCTTGGTTGGCTTTCGATGGGAATTGAATTTTTCCCATCAGATAAGCAACAGCCATCGTTGTAATCTTCTGTTTGCACAAAGTTACAAAATCAGACATGGTGTCTGGGAATTTGTGCTGAAAATTCTGTAGTCGATAGGGGAGGACACAATAATGAGCAAGGAAGAAGAAATGAGATTGTATTTGTAGGGATATCCCTGGGCCTGGCCCATTAACCTTCTGCTCTTTGTTAACTAGAGTCTAATGCTTTTATTTAGCTAAAAACGAATATTTTATTTATTATGATAGCTAATATCTATAATAATAAAGGCTACTTAAAAAAAATGTGGCATAAAAAGTTTGTGAATTGACAAATACCTGAAAAATGCGTCCAAAATTTCACGGCTTACGACAATTGTTGAAGCACACTAAAAGGGGTCAAATTCTCTAGAAATGATATAGAATCATATGTATGGTACTATATGATGTCATATAAACATATGACGATACATGTCACATTGTTGTAGTTTTCCGTCTTGATGCACACCACATGATCATATGACAAATTCACGCCATATGGTCATATGACACCATATGATGCTATACCATATAGTGGTAAATCTGGACTCTCAAATTCTCAATGAAATGCACAGCCAATTGTTTAGGACCCACCCATTTCCAAATTGAAAATTTAAATAGGATTCGCTCTTTTTAAGAAAATGAAAATTTTTAATTCTTTATTTATTCTATATGTTTATTATTTACATGTGAATGTTTTGTTTGTCTCTAAATGTAACTTTTTAATTAACTGATTATTTTATGTGAACTTTTCTAATCTACGAGTAATACGTGGTTGCACGTCTTATATAAAAGGTTAATCATATGCATATGTTTTTAAAATTTAAAATAATAATTCTATTTCAAACTTTATTGGGATATATGATAAAAATGTAAAGAAAGCTTATTCGATATTACTTTATTTCTTTTTTTTTAGATTCTACTATTTTTAAAGTGACTAAACATGCAAAAAGAATTTGAATCATGTAACTTCTAAATTTATAATAATTATGGTAAATTATTTATTGGTAGCATTAAATTACCTTTTTTTTCTCATTTAACATTTTTTTTAATAACTTCTTATCTAACATTAAATTAGCTTTTTTGATGAAACATTAACTTCATAATATGTGAAAGCATTAAAAAAAAAATAGAAAGACACTGAAAGGTTAAAGTCATTTATGAATTCGTTGAAAATATTAGTAATTAAAAAATTAAAATAAGTTAAATGTTAAATAAGGGTATAAAAGGAACTTAGGAAATAAAAATAGGGGCAAAATGGAAAATCAAAAGTTCCCACGCGTTGTATGTTCCAATGAATATATTTTAAATATGAAATTTTCATTAGAATATTTTATTACAAAAACACTTCTCTATACATAATAGTTTTTGTCAATGTTATACTTTTTTTACTTTTATCGTCCTATTTGACCAACACTTTTATTGCATTGAAACTCTACGTAAAAGCAAAATATATATTTGTCTAATGTTTCCATTTTGAATTTTATATGTATTCCCTTTACGAATACCATTGCATCACTAATCATTTGGATTGTATCACCAAATAATGTGGCTTGGATTTTGTTATCTTACAAAGACATAAAAAGAAATGAGTTAGTATATAAAAAAATTGCTAAGATAATAATATAGTGATTCAAATATAAACTAAAAATATAAAGAATTAAAATAAAAGTATTACATATTTATCCATTAAAATTAAATTTTGAACTTGGATGAGACCTTCTGCATTCATGTAGTTTTTAATGGAACTTTTACAAAGGTTAGAAAGTTAATTTGATGCTCCATTCTTGATCAAATGCACTCAATTCCTTTATTAGCATACAATACTCTTCTTTTTTAGTTGATGCAGACAAAGCTATTTCGCTAGACAACGGGTTAAAACTAAGATTGGATTAATTAAAAGAAAAGTATAAGTTGGATTTGTATTTCAATATTCTTGAATTTATTTGAATCTTGATCATCAATTTTATAGTGAATGAAGTATGCATAAAGAGATGAAATATGAACGTTGATATGGTGGGCATTTACATCACATTAAAATAATTAATTATAGTATAACCGTATGTAAGTTATAAACTTGTAATATTATTAAATTAAATTAAACATAATAATTATTTTATGACATTCATTTTTCTTGATGATGGAATTAAATGAAATCAAAACATAAATCAAGATTCAAATACAAGTATATATATATATATATCTCTCTCTTTCTATTTCACTAAATTTCCAACTTACAAAATTAGCTTAAATTGAAAGTGTAATATATACAATCTTTTTTATTATTGATCTCAAGTCGAAAATGCATACGCATATATAACATAGTTCTAATATGAAATTAAAGAAGAAAAATGGCCACAATATGCATTAATTAAAAACGTTACATGATTATTTGTACTCAAAAATTTTGTATACAGGGATTCTTGCACATTTGTTATTCATAATGAGTTGGGGGAAAAAACTTATCATTTAGTGGAAGAAAAGAATAGCCATTGAGTTAGTTTTCTACTTGAAATTTTGAAATAAAGTGCTAGATGGATTTCCAGTTCAATTCACATAGCATTGATATTACGCGATATAATTTGATTGGATCAAATGACTTTAGTGATGCTATACTAAAATGTATGATAAAGATTAGGGACAAAATAGAATAAACTATTTATGTAGTAATGTAGTGAATAAATGTGGCGAAATAAAGGTAACAGATAGTATATGAATTAAAGAAAAAGAGTAAGGGTAAAGCTGGAATCGAATTTTTTACATGGATTCTACTTTTTATATAGTAGTGATAGTAGATATTAGATGTGTAACTTCTTGTTTTATTGTATATATGTGACTTTTTTATGTGTCACATATAAAAAACATTATACTATTTCATAAAAAAAAATCACATCTAGAATAAGTCACACTTAATTAAAGTTCACAAATAAAAAAAAAATCAACACACATAGAATGAATCACACGTGGAAATAAGAAAGTCACACATGATTAAAAAGTCGCATTCTTTGAAAAAGTCGTGTACAAAAAGTTACATAGAAATAGAAAAAAGTAATGTCTTGTAAAACGGGTAAATTTAATAAATAGTTACTGGACTTTCAAATTTTAATTACTAACTTACTATGCTTTGAAATGTAATTCAATACTTACTGAACTGTCAACATGGTTTATCATCGATTACTTCATTAACTCAGTTTAAACACGTGGCTAACGGTGTTACACACATGACTAATAGTGTAAAGTATGGACTAAATTTATTCACTAAATTTAAGAGTGAGTTGATAAACACTCACTAAACTTTGAAAGCGTAACCACTTACTCACTGAACTTTGAAATGTAATCCAACACCTATCGAACATTCAATCAGTAACCATTTATTCACTAAACTTTAGAATATAATCTAACATTCACCAAACTTTCAAAGTATAACTACTTACTAAACATTGTATGTAATACAAACGAAAGACTTGGCTGGAGAAGTTTATCAATTTTTGGTTTTCTGTTATTGTTATTTAAGAAATTTATGGATTGCTTTATGTTAAGGATGTTAATGGGTTGAGTTTGGGACCGATCATGGGTCCGCTTCGACCTGACCATTCAAAATTTGGGGCTAACTGGTCAGGTCTGAGTCGCGGTGTGAATCAAGTTGGGATTGTAACACGTTTACTGACCCATTTAAATTTTATGAACATAATTTTGTTGTTTTTTCTTATTTTTATTTATTTGTAAATTCTTTTAAATTTATACAGGTGAGACTGTTCTTTGAAGACAACCCAACTCACAACCCGATTTACCCCGTTGTCATCCATACTTTATACCAACCCTTTTGGTATCTACTATTGTTCTACTATTGTTATCTTTTAGGATATAAAAGTATAACCAAAATTTTATATTATTGATAATCAAACTCTGGTCCAGTATCTCTTACAAATCAACCTTTTATCATTAGTTCCTACAATTCAAGTATTTATCGTACAATTCAACCACAAGCAAATTTTCACACCCGTATACTTAGGAAGAAAAGAGAGAATGGGAGCTTGAGAAATCACCCACACTTTTTTGGAATTAGTAGAAGTAACCCACTCCACCAATGCCGCCTTTAATCACTCCGTTAACTCTCCGTTCATTCTCTCCCTTCGCACGCCAAAATTGGGTAACCATTCTTTCTTTTAAAGTTTGTTTTCTAAATTCTATGAGTTCTTCTCATTTCTTTTCTTTTTTTCCTTTTTAACTTTTGTTTTTCTTGAATGGTATTTTTTTGAACTTTTTTTTTTCTTTATCACTGATTTGGCTATTTGTCTCTGTTTTTGTTTGTGACTTTTAGCTAAAAAAATGACAACTGATCTAACATTCTTAAATTATACGTGATTTAATTTATAAATGACATTTTTTTAAAAAAAGTAACATGAATGCGACTTTTATATTTTTGACTTTTTTTTATTAAAGTATAACAATGAATGCAACATAATATGAGTGACAAAATTTTTATTATGGATTTTTTAATTAAAAAGTAAAACAAATACAACTTTTATATGTGGCTTTTTTAATTAAAAAGTAACATAAATATTACCCTTATGTGATTATTTTATGAAACTGCAAAATATCTCTCTTATTTAAAAAAATCCAATAATTAATTTCAAGTAAAATAAAAGGGAAACGAAAATCCTAGTAGGGCCTGTTTGAGTACTTCTACAAAATTAGATAAGGCTCCTTATAAAGGAGCTTTATCTATCTTCTTAGAAAATTTCGGGCCCGTTTGTGATGTATGATAGTGCGACAGTGACTATAGCTACTTTCACTGTATTTTTATAATATAGTACGCATCGTGATTGACGTAATTGTTTCCTCACAAAAGTCCAAATTCTACTATATATAGAAGGTGGCTATCTTCCCACCAGTTCCATGGTGGGTGAACTTACAAAGCCCACCGCTGACGTAGGTGGGTGATTGGGCGCTAACTGTGCTAAAAAAATTAAAAAAAAAATAAATTCGAAATCAAAATTTGAGAATCGAGCCTCCCCACCACCTAATCCCCCACTAACAGGTGGCCATGTGTGCATGAGGCCTCTACGTAAGCGAGATGCCTCATCTTCTTAGAATTTCTCGAGCCTCCTATCCCCAGAACTCAATTTCCATCCCAACCCTAACCCCCACTGTCACCCACCCTCTAGCTCTTCCCACCCCCATCTCCGGTGAACGGACAAGACGACCGGCAACTAGACGGCTACAGTGGACGATTTTTCCCCTTTCCCGAGTTTTGAAGTAATCTCTCTCTCTCTCTCTATTGCTATCTTATCGTTAAATTTCATATGAAAATATGTCGTTTGTCTCCAATGGGATTATTTTGAAGATTTTCGGCCATACATGAACAATTGTATTAATGGGACCTTTTTTATTGGATTATTTTGTGTTAATTCTGCCAAGATTATGCTTGTTGCTATCATGAACAATTGCAATTGGGACCTTTTTTATTATGCTTTCTGAGATCATAATAATTATGATAATAATATGTTGAAGTCTTCAAGAAAATGAAGCACTCTGTTTGGACCTGTTCCTGGATAAATGTCTCCTATGGGATTATTTTGAAGATTTTTGGCAATGGTTTTGGTAATAATTGTGATAAGATTCACTAGAAGTCTTCAAGAAAGTGAAGCACTCTGTTTGGACTTTTTTTTCCTCGATAAATGTATATGGAGAATCCACAGAACTTGGTCCCTGTATAAGGAATGAATGCGTTTGCGAAGACCTTCTTCTTGAGGCAGAAAACCTATGCTTTCTTGAGACAGAAAGTCTCTTTTGTAGGGGAACAAACGCCTCTACAGGGGCAAAAAGATGCTGCATTCATAATTGGAGTCAAAGAAATTTGTAGAGAGGACACACATTGTACATGCATTGAAATTCTGCAAATCATGCGTGTTACTGAGTTTCCCAACAATAGGGAGTCAAAGTAAACTATTTTTTTTTCATTCTTCGTAATATGGCTCGGATTAGTTAAGGGATACTTTCGATTTGGTTAGTGCTTAAAAGAAACTTAAAAAGTTACTTTCTTGCAAGTATACTGAGCCAATCGCCCTTTCTATAGTTTTGTATGAGTCAAACCTTCTTCAATTTAAGTTCCAATAGTTGAACTCCTTTAAAATAAAATCTTTTAATAATCTTTAAATATCATGCTTCCCTAAGGCCCTCATAAGTCAAAATTAACACACAAATGCATTGGTTAAATTATATCACCTCATAATATTAAAAGTGGATTGCTTAATTATCGAGTCCTGTCGTTATGCTGTGACTGTTGTACAGGTCTGAAGACCCCACTGAGGCATATCGACCTTCAATGTCATTTCTTCCAGATAAGGGCGGCACTGTTGGTGACTACGTTGATCCTAAAGTCGACAGTAATACATTAAAGGATTGCATTGGGGGGTTTTCGGGTAACGAGTTCTTCGGATAGGTTTGGTTTCTACAATATTTACTTGTCGCATGTATCGCCCTTAATTTCTTTCATTGAATAGTACTGGGTTCAAGTAATACTAATATCATAATTTTTTTATCTATGTCTAGATTCTGTGCTCTGTCCGATTTGAGGCCTGTGGATCAAGAGCTTAGCTTTTTTTTCTTTCATGCCTACATGAAGACATTTGCCCGTGGATACATTAATGTTGGTTGATTAGGCTTAAATTTGTTTTTGGCTGTACAATTATTGTAGTTTTTAGTATTTATGTGTTCATGGCCAAGATTTAACTATTGTTTGTAATATGTGAAAGAATGTGTCGTTTTGGCTTCGTTGAGAAAGAATGCGTAAAATACAGAATTTTAGGAAAGACTCTATCAAAATTTCAATGTACTTCGGGGACTTAAATTTGTGGTATTATCATTTGTACAGTGTGGCGGTACTGTTTTTGAGCTATTCCATGTTTAAGTGGGTACATTTATGACATCCAAACGGTTCCATGTGAAAGTTATCCTAATTATGTTGTTATATTCACAGGAAAGCTAAGTCAACATTATGAAGGAGACTTTGTCAATTTTTTTAATTTTTTTAATTATTTTTTAATGTTTTTATTTTTATTTTTTTGCCTTTCTTTCTTGACCCAATCTTCCCTAAAACTTATTCTTGCAGTCATCAATCAAGTTAAACACAGTGAAACCATTGAATCATATCATTCTAAAGACGAGCCAATAACAATACCTCCCTACTAGCCCCAAGTATACAATATCCTTACTCTAAATGTAATGGGAGCACATAATAAATTAGAAAACAATAAAAAGAAATAAAGGGAAGATGTCAAACCCCTCAATTAAAAGCATGGGTTAAAGTTATGTTATTAAATCAATATGCCGAAAGTGTTACAAATTTCTTGTTACAACTCTTGTCAAAATCGAGGGGGCACGACTTGTCAATCAATTCTCTTTCATTCATTAGATAATGTAGTGTTGTTTGTCATCTTTAATTAGTTTAAAGTTGTAGTATTTGTATAGAAGAACATGACACACGATAAATAAAATTCACTTTATATATATTATAACCGAACACAAACTTGGGAAACCCTTACATGTGAAAATAGGATTCCCAATCTCGTATGAAAACTTTCCTTATAAGCCAAGTTTTATTTAGTTATATTTTTTTTCCATACACATGCTTACCTTACTTCCATCATTAACTAATACTTAATTAAACAAGAAACATTGGCCTATCCCTCATAATCTTATCATGGTGCAAAAGATTGAAGGAAAAGACACAAAATATATCAAACTCATATGAAGTTCCCAAATACATTACAAACTTGGGATCATCCTCATAATAAGCCCAAAGGTCTATCTCTATCACATGCATAACTTAGCTCGCGTCATGCGACAACCTCCATTATTCGGCCTTTCTCTCAACGATCCTTCGGTGGATCATCTATAAAAGAGTAATCACATACAAGGTAAGTATAAAAATACCCCGTGAGTAATACATTATTTCGGTTTACCAAAGGTTTATGGAAATCATTTCATGCTACAATCTTAAGAACATTAAGATGCACAAACATTTTTGAATACATTATAGGGCCCCAAATACTAGAAGTTCCTACTACCCATGGCGCCTCGTTGCCTTTCAAATACTAATATGGTAATGGCAACACAATAGAATTACAACAATTTCCGTTTAGCTTTTACCGGATTTCCAAACTTTCATTAATACATAACAATTAACATGGATCAAATCAAAGCAAACAATACAAAATGGGTAGAGGGACTCTAGCACTTCTTATGCAAGAAATAATTTTAACAATATCCAAAAACAAATATCTTTTCTTGAAACTTATGCATGCAAATAAACCAAAGTAATGGATTACTCACCTTATTTTCTTATACATTTGAAGTTGAGACTTGTTAATGAATGGCAAAACACCTTCAATTCCTTAGTATATCTAAGCAAAATAGCCTTTAGAATGTGGGTTCTATATGTATATGAACTAAGCCTTATTTGAAGAGATAAAAGAGAGCTTTTAAAGGTCTTTTGTGAGTTTTCAAAACCATGCACAATTTATGGACGGATTTTCCTTCTTGTTTTTTAAAGGTTTTTGAGTTCCACCAATACAAAGACTCTCACTTGTCCTATAGCAATGAGTTAAATTGGAGGGATAAGAATTCTTCTTAGTAAATCAAGATGCCAAGTGTGGGTTGTGGATTCAATTCATATGGGAAGAGCTTATTGGATACAATTGTATGAGATTTTTCCCTCTAATTCTTAGTAAACCCCTTTACCGATTGAACTCTATAATTAAGTCCTTGTATTTTCGACTATACTAGTGAGACATCATATCTTTACCTTAAGCATCTTTTCGGTCTCAAAATTTACTACCCGATTAAGCTTAATCGTTCTTTTAGCAAATTTTCTGTAACCGATGAGGTAATTGACATACATTCGAGTAATCATCCACCAAACAAAAATGTCTCGACTAGTCATCCAATTATAAGATTTATTCATCGATTACTTATAGTTGAATATTAAAACCAATTATTATTCCTAAGATGTCACTATTAAAAATAGAGGAATTACACGGGATATTACAAAAGATCTTCTCTAAAACAAGATTAGTCAAGCAAAGGCAACTATCCGAACAAGTACATGTACGAACAACAAATAAGTTTAAAGAAATCTTTACATAGCAAGCATAATTACTACAAATAACGAAAATGTTGGGCTTATTCTCGCTCTTTGTTCTTCTTGTCATAGAGAATCGTCAATTTTAATGTGATCTTCCCACCTTCGGCCATTGTTGCACGTGCAAACATGTCAACAAGTTGGCAAACACCTTCATTTGCAAGTTGCCCATCATCAGTTGCATCCCGTACTGCTACCTTCATCATTGTCTCATTTAAAGTAATTACACTCTGTGCAGTTAAAGAAAATGCTTCCTTTGTTTTTTTCAAATTTCGTCACCAACCATCTTTGAGTGCCTGTGGCACATTTAGGGCACTTCTTCTAGTACGGTTGTGCATCAAAGAAGTGGTCGGGACTCCTACAACTATGACAAATCGCAGAATTCGTCAACATTTTTCAGTCCTGCATACAAATTACAACAGTAATGGCCAAGAAACCACGAACATATTAAGTTAATCAAAGCTCTTATTCACTCTTGATTCATTGCAAGATTTGTAAAATTCTATAAAATGAATAATTTTTCACAGGCATCATTGTAGCATATTCATTTTAATCATCTAAGCCAACTGAAGATCAAGCAAATTAAGTTGCAGAGGTAATCCAAGCAAAGTTTTGACAATGAGTTAATAGTTTATCCGCAAAATATTATTGCACTTTATTGACAAGTATTTAGTAGGAGAACTGCATGCCATCCTTTTCCATTTCCACTTCTAACAATCTTGTGCAAGACACAAGTTAAGTGGCACCAAGAGTTTCTAAAAATCAGATGCTAAGTCTTTCATAATTTTTGGCAATAGCAGCCACAGTGAGTCATTACACCATACTGTGGGAGAACATGCATTGCGAGTAATATGGTCTATGTTATAAGAAAAGAAAACTTGATTAAGGGACATGTTTGCTTAGCTGAATTCTATAGAAACTACTCCAACATAAAGAGCAAAAAGAAAATATTTTTTTCTCATTACCCTCATAAGATGACCCTGAATTAGTGAGAAGACCTTGTACACTAACCCCCACACATAGATGCTGAGGAATCCAAGTAGACAAAAAAAAAAAGATGAAGAAGAAGAAGAAGAAAGAAGAAAGAAACAGAATGATATTTTGTGCTAAAGCAAAAGAAGAATCTTTAGCAGAATTAACACAAAATCTAGGCAGCAAGCAAAATATCCATGCCAAAATCTCGGCAGCAAGCAAAATGTCCTGCAAAATGTCCATGCCAGAATCTTTACAAGAATTTTTAGCAGCAAGCATAATCTCGGTAGAATTAACATTGGGGGGGGGGAGAGATTACTCCAAACAAGTCCAAACAACATATTATTGTCATAATTATTATAAAAAATATGGCCGAAAATCTTCCAAATAATCCCATTGGAGACAAACAACATATTTTCATAGAGAGAGAGAGAGAACTTCAAAACTCGAGAAAGGGTAGAAATCGGCCACTGTAGCCGTCTAATCACCGGACGCCATCCAGTCACTGGAGATGTGGGTGGGGGGAGTACGAGGGTAGGCGAGAGAGGGGGTTAGGGCTGGATGGAAATTGGGGTTCTGGATAGGTGCCCCGATTCTCAGCTTTTGATTAGAATTTTTTTTTATTTGCACAGTCAGCGCCCAATCACCCACCCACGTCAGTGGTGGGCGTTGTAAGTTCACCCACTGTGGGTGGGTGGATGGATTCGGTCTTCCCACCACAGAAATTTATCAATGACCCTATAGTTTTAAATAGTTTTTTTATTTGATAAAAGAGACAAATAAAAGTCAACAATGATTTCAACTTGGTGAAAACAGATCGATGGTGGTGTTCAGGAGTGCTTATGGTTAGAGTGCACGGGTATGTGTCGTGAGTGACCACTGGCAACCGGTGGTGCATGCTACAATGTGGGTGGAAAGATGTGTAGGCAAAAAGAGAGAGAAAAATGAAAAAGACGAGAAATATATTGAAATTCAAAAATAATAACAAAATAGTATTGGAGAATGTGAAGATGAGTATGTATTTTTAGATCTTACACGTGACACGATGAAGGAAAATTGATGAGAAAATCGTATAAATGAGATAAAAGTAATTAAAAGAAAAAGAAAATTAGAGAAAAAAACAGGAAACATATAGACTCACAAAAAAATTCGTGTCCTTCTCGTTCTTCATGGATCATAGACCTAAATTATGAGCATTGAAGATACTCTTAAGAGTGTACATGTAAAGTATTATTGGTGTATATATAGAATGTGCTTTATACGTATGGTGTGAATATAAAGTGATATATCAAGAATAAAAAAATATGGTGGTAATTTTGCCTATACAGAATGCTTAGAATTGCATAAACCAAACAATTTAACTTTTTTTTTAATAAATGATTATTGTTTATTAATTTTTTTAAGGTACAAATTAAAGATTGTAGGGAAGGAGACTTTTACTAAAACAAACCCTTGATCAAACGGCTTTAACTGGTTGGATACGAGCAAAAGTATCGTCACGCATAGGACCAGTATTAGTCCTGAAGAATAAGTTGCCACTTTCTAGTCATAATTCATGAAATATTTGACCAGAAAAAGAAGAATAAATTTTTGAGATATCAATTCGTGGTCCAAGAAGTCATTTACATGCAGTTCGTTCAGATTAATAAAGGTTACTAAAAAGAGAAGGTTTTGTGATCCAAGAAAAGCTCATTTAAGTGCTTATCAATCACACTCACATGCTTAATTAAAAAATAGTCAATGAAACATGTAAAGGGTCCATTTTTCAACTCTTGTAATTGGTGGGTTGACTCATTTCTTGTTCTTCTCGAATGACTGATTGTGTCCACATGTGTAGTAGAAATATAGAGGGATTATTGACAAGTTTGAAAATTTATTTTTTGTAAATAATATGGTTAGTATTGATTTGATAAATTTTTATTTTCACATAAATCTAACACAAAAAGGAAAAAAAAAATAGCTCTAGAATATTGTAAATTTCTAGTGAGAATCAAATTTACTTGTGTGGCCACGTGGACACTCAGAGAAATGAAGATCCATAGAACCATAAGGTAAGTTGATGTTTGACAAATAATTTAGACATCTTTATATTCTTTATATAAAGGCTACTTAGATTCCCAAATCATTTTCCCAACCTTGAAAATTCTGAAATCTCTCAACCATTTTTTTTTTTTTTTGGCTAAAAACTTTATAACATTTGAACAAAAGAAGAAATAAGATGCTAAACAAGAAGCCAGACTAGGTTTATGGTTTATAAAGTAAGTTTTATATAATATATATAGTACTATTCATTTGAATTTGATTACATAATTATTTTTCAATAGAATTCTCAATCGACAATAAATCACTGGTTAAACTAATGACCTGAAAGTTAAACCAACAATCCATTAACCCATTAACTTAGGTAAATGAGTGGGTGCAGTTTAAAAACTATACTCTTAATCTCTTTTTCAATTTTTACAATTTTTTTCAAAAACTTTCTAATTACAAGTAACTCTCTCTTAGTTTTTTTTTTTTTTTTTTTTAGAAACTTTTTTTTTTCTGTGAGTTTTCATTGTCTTCTATAGGTAAACTATGGTTTCTAATATATTTGATTGATGAAGTATAGTTGGAACCACTACTTAATCTGTATTTCTATAATTTCATTTTGTTTCATTATGAAAATGCACAGAGGTTTTTTTTTTCTTTCTTTTTATTTTATTTTATTTTTTTTTTGATAACTCTGTGTGTGTATATATATTTCAAATTATTTGGGTAGCTGCTTTTGCTCGAATAGGCTTCCTTAAGATGTTCAAATTCTGGTGGGGTAACACAACTATTAGGCCTGGAAAAGTATTTATTGATATCAATGAAGAAGAGTTTGATTGTGGGGGGAAGAATACACTGTTTTGATCAGCCTGAGTCTTCCGGATAAAGAAATGTACCAGTGGGAAGTGGAAAGAGTTTATTTACTTCATCATCTCAAACACTCTTGGTACATACATGTATAAATCAGTGCTTGTGTGTTTTGGCAAATTTTGCTACAAGACCTCCGATCGAGCCAATAAAGGCGAATAACATCACAACAAATGCCACAAGACTATATATCCGGAGAATAATCGACTTCTTTGTCCATGGGTTGATTTTTTTCTGCATCAAGTACATTTCCACGGGGAAATATACAACAATGGGCCAAAAGTTGATTGCTCCGGCCACTCCCACAACCTCGGTAAAGTATGGGATGAGTATGGCGATACATGTAGTGAACGCAACATAACAAGTTCGAAAACACAACCTTAGAATGTTGAGTCTCAAACATGGCAAAGGGTAGCAATCCGGCTGCAATATTCTACAGTTGGGGAACTTCTTGGCTATCCATCTTTCAGTATTTGCAAAGAGTGGTTGAGTGAATACCTAAGGATGCATAATCGAAACAAAGGCTAAAGTATTATGGACCGAAAAACAAAAATGACATAACTAGTGTTGGTTTAATCGCTTTTAATGTGAATACCTGATATCCTCCGACCAAATTAACAACAATGCAGGCATTAGCAAGGTCGATGAGCCAGTTGGCCTTGTGAAAACCGAATCCAGTCATGAGGTTCCCCGGGGTAGAATTCCCAAAAGCTGCATACCCAAATACTCCACAAGATAGGTAGAAGAAAGTCGTGGTGCTGACTGCCATAATTGATGCCTTCTTCATGGTCATGTTCTCTGATGAGTTAGGTCTTAGAGTATCCTACAACTCAACCATTTATCTTTAGTTCCTACAGTTCAATTATTTATCCTACAATTCAACCATAAGTAAAGTATCACACCCGTATATTTAGGAAGAAAAGAGAGAATGGAAAAGCAAAGGCAATGTTCCCGAGTGCTTGAGAAATCGCCCACACTTTTTGAGCATTAGTAGAAGTAACCACTCCACCAATGCTGCCTTTGATCACTCTGTTTTCTATATTTCCAAGCTAAGGAGTTAATAAATTCAAAGAGTTTGCACAATATAACTAGTTGAATCTTTTTAATTTCCTAATATATGCATGTAAGTACCTACCTAATACTCTAGCGCAGACAAGACCCAATCCGATAGTAGCGTATGTGAAAGACATGGCTGCAGAAATAAAAGAGAGCAGCATAGTATTCCGAAAATCTGGTACTATTTGAGATATAAAAACTTGGAGAGCTCCAAATAGAAGCGCGAATTGAGTAGTCCCAGATTTACAAGCAGCGTTATGCCCTTCAACACGGTAGCAAATCGACTTCTGAATTGCACTGCACAAATTAAAAAGGATGTCAAATTGCAGTAGTACAAAGAAGGGCGGTGATGGAGACATACCTCATGCTGATGGAGGATGTGATTGTGGAGACAATAGCTAGCTTAACGAAATTTGTTCCCACAACAATAATGCACCCCAGAGCATTCCCTTTTCCTGATACAGAGAAGCAAATGAAAATGAGATCAATTACAACTTTCTAGACAAGTAATCATATTATACTTATAAGCATGCCTGGAAGAATCTGGCGAACAGCATCCAAGTAGAAGGCATTTTTCGTTGGACCGTGGTCGGGATGAGGAGACTTGTAGCAGAAATAAGGGTGACTGCTGCAAATGCCAACATGGTTAATGGTCCTGCAACCCACCCGAGCTGTGCCACACTCCATGGTAATGAAAGTACTCCTGAACCTATAACTGCTGTTGTTATCTGGGCGCAAGCAGTCCACAAATTCCCTGAATTGGCGGATGAAACCATGTGTATTCGTCAGTGACAAATGCTACCAATATCTATGCAACATGAAGCAGAAGAAATGTATGGAATTTCGAGTTGAAAAGGTTGCTACAACAATGATATATCAATGTGGTTTATATTCTAAGCAGAGGGCAGTGAATAGAAGGAAGTAACCTCGACGTGCACCAGGATTATTGGAGAAATGGCCTGTGATTATACTCTATCTAACTTATGCTAGAATATAGAGATAAAAAAAAAAAAAAGGTAATAAAAATGAAGGAAAACTGCAAGAAATCAGAACAAGTAAATGGCTTTTCAAATCATAACAATGGTTTTTCACTCTATGAGCTTAATTTGGAGAAAAGGAAACAAATTTACCGTAGTTAAAATAAAAAATTAAAAACAAAAATAGATTTCATCAAAAGACAGAAAAGTACAGGACTCCGAATGCGATTTTATTCACCCCATTTAAGGGGATAAGTTAACCCCCGTTAATATCGGACCTCGGCTCTCTCTCCCCACGACACAACAATCTCACTCTAAAAAATCCTCTCACCAAGCAGTGAATTCACGGTGGCGCCGGCACACCGCACACCGGCGTGAAATAGTTCTTCTGTTATTGGCTCTCAGCTTCGTGATGCTTTCTTCACCTTGTGTGTGTGTTTTTCCTGTTTTTCTTCCAATCATCACAACTCCATTACTGCAATACCATTTTTCTCACGGACCATTA
>CAVNYN010221352.1:0-108588 GCA_963692815.1 Nyctanthes arbor-tristis
TCTCTATTTTCAATTTCAAGGATTGCTCGTTTTTGTAAAGGTGTAAGTTGATTGGACATTTGTAATTTTGGGTTGCTTCTTTGTGAAAGTGACTGAGTGAGACACTGGTAGTTGAAAACAACCGGCGACTGTGGTGAAGTTGGTCTTTGGAAACAGTCGGTGGGTGGACCTTTGGCAGTTCGGGTGTAGGGATATGGCTTTCAAGGGTTGTTTGGTATGCTAAAATTGATATTTGCATTTTTAAGAATTGAGCTATGTGTCAAATTTTTACTGATCGGGACAGCCACGGGGACGGCAATTAGGGACAGCCGATCTCGACTCATAGATCCCAGCTCTGCTGTTTTGAATAACTATTTCTTTTGGCACTTGTAATAAATATTATCTACAAATGAATTTAATAATTAGAATTTATGACACAAAGTTAATCAATTACAAGAAAGAACGTCGAAAACTCAAGATGTCCATATCTTCTCGCTATGACAAAGTTGAACCCCGCAAATAAAACCAGATAAGATGGGGAAGTATTAAGTAAATTCAATCAAGTTTGTTCGGATTGTTTAGAAAAGACTCCGTGCTGTTTTAGTCTAATCATGTAACATGATAATTCAATGTAATTTTGCTTCCAATATTTTATCTACACCTTCTTTTAAACAGATGGTGTCACCTTTACCCCCTTCCAACAAAATTGGCATTACTTCAGCATATAGACTCTCTGAAGAAATTTTGCCAATGAAGCATATGAAAATTGTAACGCCCCGGGTTCTGGGTGCCCGAGACGTTAATAAATTTTTCTCTCTCTTAAATAAAATAAGGTAAAATGAATCAAGAGTGGATATAAAGCGGAAGATATCTTGATTCAATAGTGATAATATAAAAGATAATTTGTCAGTGATAGTCAAACTGTTTCGCACGATATCAAAAGTTTTCCAAGTACTTAAACAAGGTTCAAGTCAATCAAAATAAAGCTAATTTAATTTATTTTGAAAGCCATCATTGCTCAAGGCACCTCATCCAACTCCAAATCTGCAAAATATTAATTTTGAAAGGGATGAATATTTTATAGAAATACTCAGTAGACTCAGTACAATATTAACCAATTTATACTATAAACATACATATAAAAATGCAATTCACATCTCATAAGTCTTAAATAGTCTTTGCTCGAAAACAAGCATCGTATGGTAAATGCAGGTTATCGACTCTCGTCTCATGCCCTAAAGCATATAAAATACTAGCGCATATAGTAACGCTATAACATGCATGCAAAATCTACGCATAGCAATAAAGCATATGCTAAAGTCTCATCTCATCTCGTCTCATACATAATGCAAATAAGCTCATGCAAATAATATATAAGAACATAAATCACAGTCATATATACAATTCATAGAATAACCAATTAATATTAACGCTATTTGTGAGAAAGTATCTTAAAAAAAGAGTCCACCTCAAGTTCTACCGAGTCGAGCTAATGGGCAAGGCTTACTCACTTTATTCTTCACTCCTCGCCTGTAAAAAAATATAAAACTCTAATTAGGATTTTTAGTGAAATGAGCTATTTTATAAAAGGAATTATTTTTAAAACTAAGTTGTAATAAAATAATTATATGAAATGATTAGGGGTGTAGTGTATAATGTGGTCAATATCCAAAAGTTAAGGAAAACTAGGACATCAAGGATTAACCAAAATTTAGATATAAAAGTAAATGAATTTATTTAAACTAATTTAGAAATCCTTAAAAATTCAATAAATCCGGAATTTAAATAGTTAAAGTCATTAAATCTCCAATTTAATGAAAAAAATAGGGCTTTAATTAGAATAAGTATAAACTAATTTTTGGGTTTAAATAAATAAAATCTAAATGTAACTAAAATTAAAATTTTATAAACTTTCAAAACTAATTTTGAAGAATCCCGAAATAAAAGACTAGATTAATTGAGAATAAGAGTTTATAGGCCAAAATAAACAAAACGCAAGTTTCTGGGCTTATCCGAAAGGAACCAAAAGTTTGAGAGCCAAAGTAACCAAATCAAAATTTGTTATTCTTTCTTAAACAAAATAAAAAGTTTAGGGCTTAAATGAAATAACTTAAAACACTGGGACTGAAATTAAAATATCCAAAAATGTATAAAATTACTCCCACCCACTTTCATTCGAAAGGCAGAGAAGCACTGAGGGGATGGGGGCTGCGGGATTTCGCCTCCTACGCCAGTGAAGCTGCGCCGGACACGGCGCTCGGCCCCCAGCGCGACGCCCATGGCCACGATGGGCAATTTTGGGGCACAAGCACAGCGGGAGATGGACAAAACCAAGCTGAAACAGTTAGGGATTTACGCCCTTGATTCGAAAAATGGACCAAAATTTCTGTACAAATGTGAAGGTAAAGGCTTGGGCTTGGTTCGTAGTTGTGAAATGAGTGGAATGAGTGAAGATTTGGTGGTGAAAATGGCGGTTGTGTTGTGGGGGCAGTGGCGGTCAGTGGTGGCCGAGGTGGTGGTGCACGGTGGTGGGTGAAGTTGCCAAGAACGTAGTTCCATTTTTCTTTCATTGCTTGAAGATGTATACATCAATGTTGGAAGTTGGAAAATTTTTTGTTGCTTGCAAAAGACTCTGTGTGTGTGTGTATGTGTTTGTAAAGGCAGTGTGTATATGTATATGTATCAAAACATGAAATCCCGTTGAATATGTTGAATATTTGGCATGGAATGAATTTAGTGTGTGTGTGTATGATTGGGAATTGTTGAATCTTTTCTTTGAAATCTATGAGTGATGATTGATGAAGGTAATGTGAGTGTATGTAAAGTTCATTCAAAGACAGTGAAGAAGTGAGAAGGAACATTGAAGAGGAGGGAGAGAGGTGGAGTCCTTGGTGGTTGCTGATTTGGTTATTGAGCAAGAATTGAGGGGTTGGAAATTATATAAACTAGTATTTTTAGTGTATGGTTACATGGATAGGGAGGGTCAAATGATGACCACCATTTGTGGCAAAGTATTTGAATGCTTATTTTAAAGGTAACAATTGAAATAAGAAACTAAATAATTGAATTAAGAAACTAAGCAATTAAATTTTTGTAGAAATTGAATAATGAATAAAAGAAAATTTGTGAAATGTTAATTATGTTAACTTGTTTAAATGGCTAATTAAATGGTAAATAACTGAATAAATAAATAAATTCTTATTTAAGATAAATCTTTATCATATATAATTAAATTAAGTTAAAGAATTAAATTCAAAGAAGTTAGTAGCGATGCGACTTAAGGATTTGAAATTGTAAAAATGGCCAGATTCATACATCCCACTAGAAAAGCAGGCATTAAACCTCTCATTCATTTTCCTATGTTCTGCTTTGTTTCTTCATATGTATATGACAGTTTCGCAATTTCAGTTCCTTCAGAGAATCTCAAGTTGAAATGCTTAAATCCCAAATTTTTACTTTTAGTTTCACGGAAATGAGGTACTGTACTATTTCCTTATTCCTTTTCTTATTCTCTTTGTCCTTAAAGCTGTTTTAAGATGTTCTTTATTTGTTAACTATTTGATCTTTGTTGGGGATTGAAAATGGCTGGCATGCGCTTTGTGTTATATATATTTTCTACTTGGTTTCATTCATTAAGATAATTATGTTACACTTAGATTCTTGTCATCATCATGATATATATCTTGTTTGTAATCTTGCCTAGCTTATTTGTTTCATATTTATGTAATTTAGGACCTTTTTTTTTAAAATCCTGATCTTGGGGCAAATGAGAGATTAAGGTTATTAGTCGATATTCATATTTCATTTCAAATGTTTGTTGTTGTAGGGCGGGTCTAAAAGAGCGCAAGGAACAATTTGACTACTCGTTACCTGGTTAGTTTCTTTCCTTTCTTTCATTTTCTAAGTTTCTGCTTGCACCCTAGTTGTACCTTTTTTTGGAGGTTGTGGGTGCAAGATTGTCATTTACATCGTAGTCTAATTGCTAACCTGCTTATTGGGGACCCATTAGAGCTTTTGTGTCTCCAGGAATTCATGAAATAAGGTAACTCACAACTCAATCGATTAATGTCATACTTATACGCAAACACAAACCAGTGTAGTTTTTCAGCTACGTTTCTATTATTTCATTTAGTAAATACTAAAAATGCACTGGAACAAGAGGCTGGCTACTTCTTTCTTGTCAATATAATTCCCCCAAACCCATCACATGTAATTTATTCTGGCTTTTTATTTATAAAATTTATCAGGAAAATTGTAGGATTGACCTTTAGGTCTGCCTATTTATGATGCTAATGTGCTATTTCCTTTACATTTTTCTAAAACCTTCATAAAATCCAGTAATAATCTAGTTGACATTTGTTCACCTTGCAACATATGATGGTCAACTTGAAGTTATAAATGTTTTATTTTCTGCTGATTGTATTTGCATTTTGTTAATCGATTTTCATCGCCAAATTTTCTGCATGTCAAGTATTTTTTGATGTGCTAGATGGTCGTATTTGTTACATACATCCTATTCAAAAGGAAATATCAGTACAATATATGCAAATCTCACTGTAGGGTCATGTGTTTATATATCTAGCAAACGGTTGCACTACACTTCTTCTTTTTATTCTTCATTTTCGGGACTGAAAAATCAATATTATTTATGTTCAAGGCTAATATAAACTTGCAAGGCTTCAAAAGCTTGCATATCAGACGTGTGCTCTTCCGATCTCTTCAAAAATTTTTGGGGTTATAACTCACAATCTTGTTAAATTATTTTGCAATAAGTTAGTTGTGTATTTTGCTCTGTTGCTCAGACACAGCCGAAAGGCCCGCACACCCGTGTTGACAAGACACGACACGACACGACACGGATGCAGGTGTGAGATCCATACCTGATCCTCCATTTTCAGATCGGGTGCAGCAAACAGTGGAAGACAGCCAAGGAAGGCTAGCAAAGAGGGAAGGAAGAGGGCTGTCAGAAGAGGGAAAAGAGGGGAAGACAGTGGCTATTACCGGAAAACTCACCTTCTATTTCCGAAGTGTCTGAGGAGTTGTATAGAAAATACAGAAGAGAGGATAGAGGACGGAATGGGAGCTGTGTACACGCTTCAACAAAAACACTAATACGCTGGACTTAGTTGGATTTGATTTATATAGAATTGGGCTTGAATTCTTAAAAACGATAGAGCCTAGGCTTAAAAAACAAACAAAATTTATAATGGGTAATGTTTTCTTGGGCCTGAATTTTTAAAACCCACAGAACCTAAGCTTTAAACAATCAAAATTTATAAACAATAAGGTTTTTTAAATTAAACAATAAGGTTCATATTTGAAAAGTTCAAAAAAGCAAAAAAAAAAAATAAATAAATAATAAAAAAGATAATGTATTGCCGTATCCCCACACCCGTGTCCAAAATTCAGATCTTTTTTAGTCGTGTCCTCATATCCTAAGTTTTTGGAAGTAAAAGATCTGACACTCGGATCCGTATCCGAATCGGACACCCGCACCCGAGTCCGAGCAACATAAGTATTTTGCAGATCAATGTGATGTTTTAGTCTTAATTATTTCGTAGCTTCTTGATTTTTGACAAGTGAGCAAATTCTGATAGATCCAATTCCCAAAAAAGGTAATGGTAAAAGCATATTGGCTAGACACATTTTGAATATTTTGCAGAACTAGCATTGTTTCCACAATTTATTTACATCATTTAGAAAAATCCTCAATTCAGTTAAATCATGACGTGCAATGTAATATCTTAGTTTCTTTTTTAACTAAGCAGAATTTTGTTATGCAGATTGTTCACATGCTGCGCCCCCTAACTATTGTTCTTTGTTTAATCTGGTCTGTTGAATAAGCACTAAATGACGTTTCTTTGATTTCACTTATAACAGTGTAAAGTAGCGGTAACTGTTCTTCCTTTTCAGCATGCCTCGGAAGAATGTCTATAGCGATGGCTTTTGTTCACGTCAAATTTTAGCTTTAACCCAACAAACGAATTTGTTTGTGCAGGAAATTTATATTTGAATTAGTTCATGCAATAAATGTAAAGATGCTTGGGGTTTGATGAATTCATAAGGGAGTAAATGTGAGAAAGACAGATTTTGGGGGAGAATGGGGGGGGGGGAATTAATGCTTGAAGCATATTCCCTCCTATTTATAGTATTAGATTTGGCAAGTAATGATTACTAGTATTTAATGTCTGATCAATGAGAAGCCTTGTGAGAACAACTAGCTAGAGTTAAATGCTAGCTTTGTTGACTAATAGCTAGCTAAGTAATGTCATGCAAAGGATAAAGACTAACTCTACATTCAATGCAATTATTTTTTCAGCCTTATCAAATAAGGGAGTCCTTCTACAGAACCAGTCATTGATTCTGTCAATGTGTCAATACAGTTATAAATGTAAGTTTTATAACTATATCGGTACATTAACAAAACCAACTATTGGTTCTACAGAAATTTTGCAGATAAGGTAAATAAGTAGGCGTGGAATTTGTCCTCTAGTTGACTTGTAGGAGTCGGCTTGCGCAGGTCATATTGCTTATGATCTAGTGACCTAGTAAGGTGAAGTAGGTGGATCCACTTCTAGACCGATCCAGCCAGGCCATTAGGTCACTTGTGGAAGTTGACCAGCTAGGGCCTACAGTGATGAGTTGTTGGCCTGTTGACCTAACGGCTACAGCTTTCCTTGTTTGGCATACTTTGAGAATCCTCTTAAGGAAGATAAACTCAAAATAACCACGTTAGTCTAGATCTTATTCCCAAGAGATCCCGAGCTAGTAAGATCCTCTTTGTAATATCTTAAAGACTCGCCTTTTCACCAAAAACAAAAGCAAAATTCTTATATCGCGGGCATATGTGTGGTAATATTATTCTGATATCTTGTATGCTACTTGCATATATCTGGAGAAAGCTTGGATGTTGCTTACACTGAATAGATGGATTCTTGCAGCATATAATACTTTATATATCTGTGTGTGTGTTGAATCATTTTAGGAAATCATGTAAACTGCATAGCAAGCTTACTTGGTATCTTCTCTGCTTTTCCAAGTTTATGTGAGTTTGATTGGGAAATTGATGATCTTGAGGGTTGCTATTGCAATTTGTGGTTTTTACTGGATCTTGGCATAACCATCAAATTGGAGTTTTTCTTTATGTTAATTGATGTCAGTGAAATTCTCCTTGACTTAATCATATCAAAAGTGGCATGCCCCGTCCCAAGCCATCCTACTAGACTTGACATGTTGCATATGCCAACGATGAATATCAGTTTGACCTATACCCACTGCCTAGGGAAACTAAAACTTGTCTTGAAACTGCATAAATTTTTTGAAGAAAATGAATTTATAAAACTTTTGGCAGAGTTTCCTCTATAAATTAGACTATCTAACCTAAAAACATACGAGCACCTCATCCATAAAAATCATATAAAATGAAATATTTATACTTTTTCCTTCAATAAATTAATCAATCACCAAAATGTGAAATTGAAGCACTTTTCAACATATTTTAATTCAAAACAATTATCAATAACAAAATGCATGTATAGAAATATAATTGTGCAAAGTTTAAATGATTTCAAAACAATGACTTATGAAAATTAAGTCCCCAACTATGATCAAACACCTATGTTTAAAAGTATAATAAAAATATTAAATCAATGAAATACAGTGGTGGCCGTCTGAGAATTCCATAGGCAATCCAACAGATGCTCAAGCTCTATTCTTCTTATAAGAAAAACATTAGAAAATACATGAGATGATAACTCAATGAGTAGATAAGTTTGCAAAAACATATATATACTTTTCCATATTAATTATTTTTGAAAATCTCTTGAACATGATAGTACATAGCTATAATTTAAAATACTGAAAAATTTTGAATAATCTTCACAAAGTTTTTTCCCAGCTTAAATAATATAAAAAACTGCTTATTATGAAATACTAGCAATATTGTTGAAATTATTTTATGTCAAGAATCATCGCAAAATCGTTAAATACTAGATCATGAAAATCATTTCATTTAAAGAATCATTATAGAATCCACCAATAGTACTACTGAGAAGTAGTCCATATATAAAGAGTAATCTCGATGAACAAAACATATTTTCGAGCATATAACACAACATAACATAGTCATACGCGTGCAGAATAGCCCCAAAGGCTAACAGTACCGTACACAACCCAAAATATATGTGTGTATGACGATAGGTCCCAAAGACCTATACATAACATAGTCTCACATTATGCAACATGTCACAGTAGTGGAGAGTGGGTAATCACATAACGTAGTCTCACACCTTGGAACATATCACAATAGTGCAGAGGTGATAATAATCACATAGGTACTTATGGTGGTTTTAAAATAGTTTTTATAAGATGCTTTAGTAAAAATCCCATCACATAACGTGTCATGTTTTCATAATAATTTTATAATATCTTATACCATACTTTCATAAGAATTTCACAACGTAACATAACATGCTTTTGTAAGAATTTCATAACATATCATGTTTTCATAATAATTTCATGATATAACATAAATATATTTTCATGGAAATTAGTAATGTAATAACATAACTATTTACTTTTCAAAATCTCATTTTAACGATAATAACATGCTTAAATGTCACTATTAATAATGGAAACATGCTTGTAAGACATGATGAAAAGCATGTTAATATTTGAGAAAAAATGTTTTTTCACTCACAGAGTTGAAGACTATGGTTGACTCAACTGGCATGCCTTTCCAACCAACTCGTCATCACCTGAAATCATAATGTAACAATCCACTTTAGTATCCAATGCCCTTGTTCAGAATAAGAAACATAAACTTAATTATACCAAGATCACTTGTTCATAATAATTCTCAATCACCCGGTTGTTATCTACACTTGTACTCATCCATTATACTCATTAATATCTTATTATCATATCTCCGTCACCCAATAACATTTATATATTAGATCATATATCCAATGATAATCCTTGAGATACATCACCCCATCATGTCGTAAAATGTCCAATTACCAAATAAAATTAGCCAGATAAATAAAATTCAGTAAACTTTTGTTGTCAAGGTTCACCTAATATGAATCTTTTACTTAATCACAATAGATTTTGTTTCCAACTAATTTTTATACATTATTTCCAACACATCATATTCATATGGATCAAATAAAATCAACAACATACCTATAGATCTCAAAATCCCATTCTAGTTAAGCTTAATTGCTACTTATTCATTTTCTCCAACAATATAGCTCCTTATTCTTTCATAATACATAAAATCCCAAAATCTCAATAACATCAAATATATTCATCTCGCAATAGTTTTTTACCTTGACAATTTCACAAACACCTTTCCATACATGTCCATCTACCTTTAATTACTATAAACACTTTTTAACTTCAAAATTAATAATTCTCAATTACATTATTCTATCTTAAACACAACTCAAATAGCATTTCATCCATACTTTGTTAATATACTATCATGAATTATCACATTACACAAAATCCCCCAATTTCTCAATTTCTATAGTCTATCAAAATTAAATCACAACATATAATGAAAGCAAAGAATTAAAACCTATCATTATTCTTACAACATCAACAATAATTATTTAGCCTCAAATCACCATAAATTCAACAAGCCCCCGAGGCACATGGTGCAGTGATAAAAGGTAAGCCCGTAGATGGCGGTGCCCTTGTAAGGTCACTGGTTCGATTCGTGACTGCTGTGCTGCACATCTCGTGATTTACCTCCTCCATAAAGCCCCAGAGCAGGGGTTGTGGGGCGCTCCTGATGGTGTGTTACCCAAAAAAAAAGAAAAGAAAAGAAAAGAAAAAAAACTATAAATTCAACTCCCATTAAAAAATACATAAATTCTAGAAATGACTCCTTTACTCACTCATATGAAATTATACAAGAAATCAAGAGCTTAAGGTCAAACCACACCAATTAAAGACGAAATCCTTCATTTCTTCTCCTTTTCCTTTTCTTTTTCCTTTTTTTGACCTTTTTATTTTTTGCCTATCTTTCTTCTCACCTGAAACACCTCTAGCATGTGTATGTATGTAATGTATGTTATTTCACATCTGCAAGAAAAATATTTTATATATACATATATATGTATATTATACAATTTGCACACATGGTCCCTTAATATTAATAAGTAATTTACATTGGTCCTTGACAAATTTTATTTACCCGTAAGTCTTTCAACCTTTAATTCTTTCACTTTAACCCTTTGATGACTTGGAGTCTAACCCAAATAATTTAATTTTGACCTTGACTTAAGTATTTTACCTTTAACTTTGGCCATAAAATAGCAAGATTTGGGTTGTAACGAAAACTCTTTCAAGTGTTCATAGATGAGCTTATTGAGAAACAAGAGTGGTCTACAGATCAAAGAGATGCTTGCAAGGTAAAACTCCGGATGTTGTAGATGTAGCGCATTCTCAATTTTGTAAGAAACGAAAACCCCTGTAGTTGAATCTACTTTGTCAGGAATTGTATCTTTTCTTATTTGGCCTTTTAGGATTCTGTGAAACAAAAAATTGGAGAAGCAAAAAAGCTGATGGTGAGGTACTTTGTTGAAGATCTTAGTCCTCCAAATTTCTTTCTGATTATTTGGATTCTCCTACATTTTGAAGTATTCCTTTTGTTTTTGTTCAACATAGGCAAGGGAAACTCATAAAATGGCCCTGGAAGAAATGAGCAAGGAAAGAAAGGCTGCATTTGAGAATATGAAATTCTACAAGTTTTATCATGTGCCTACACATGATACTCCTAGCGTATCCAATTTCAATGTAAATATGTGCCAATCTTTATTTCAAATAACTATTCAACAGTCCAGATTCCGTAATTGTCTATTTTGAAGTGGAATCTACTTTCTCAATTTTTTTTGGCAACTTGTTTTTGCGGTCCTTCTTCATCAGTAGATTCTAGAGAATGCTCATCAAGTTTTGTGAGTGACTTAGCTAGGACCTTTTTGCATGGAGAATCATTATAACATTTTTGAGCTTACTTGTTGGCAACCATAATGCAAACCGTTATTTGTTTTCTGTGCTCTGCTAATTGCCACTGTATATACCAGAATTTTTAAGGAATTAACGCTCTAGTTATATGGACTTGTTATTGACCTCATTGAAAATAATTGAATTTTGTCATTAGGTGATGTTTGAATGACATTTAGGTTTTTCTTTTTCATTTTTTTGTGTTGGTGAAAATGGTCAAATATGAAATCCAACCAAATTAAATTTGGATGCAGGAAACAATAATTTTTTTTCTTTTTTTGGAACTTGATGCAGGATTTGTTATTATTTGGCTTTATGATCCAATTCGCACCCGAAAGTGCTCCATAATTGCTTCATTACTTTTTGCGCAATGAAATATGGCAAACAAGAGGATCATTTTAAAGAGTTTTGCAATAATCATTCTTCATATGACCAAATCCAAAAAGTCAAAACCAACTATTAGTATTTTCAAATATTATGCATTCCACACTTCACAAGAGGATAAAATAATTCAAAATGATACAATAAGTAGGGGGACATTTTGTCTGGGTTGACCCTACTGAACCAGAAAACCTGATAGATTCTGTTAGGTTGATGAGTTGAAAAAAAAAAGAAAAAAAAACCAGAGGAAACCCGAAAAAATGGCCCAAAACGGAAACAAGCCAAAAAAATTATGTCAAAATCGATATAACCAACAGAAAATTTTTGGGTCATGAAAAATTCAAACTGACTCGACATGTCTGTAACCCAGCCTTAATGTTGATTTAAATATCCTTGTATCGATAAACATTAAAGATATGGACATTTATAAGACAGCCTACTGTACATAATGACAACTATTAGGAAAAAAATAAAGAAAAGTATTGTTGAATAATACATCTTTCTGACGGCTCTTCCCCGTCTTTAAAAACAAGTACGAATTTGGGTTGCAATTATGTTGTACAGCATCAACGTTATTGGACTTGAGTGATGTTATTGGCCTCATGGCAGGAGTAGAGTCCAAGATGAATATGTTGTTGGAATTGATGTCCAAGGTCCAATTAGTTGGACCAGGTTTAATCGGACAGAATTAATTAATGAGATTAATTAATTGGACTGCTCAGTTGTAGGCCCATGTAAGCTCAAATATGATTAGGGTTTTTCGTCCTACAACTATAAATAGACGTCTTGTGTTTAGGGGTTTTGTACACAGAGACAATTAGGAAAAAATTCGTATGGCGAATTTTATATGATATGATCTTGGATATTCTGTCAATTTCTTGTTAGCACATGAAATTGATAGAACCCTAAACATACTTCTATAAATCCGCTACGAATTGTTCGATGTTGTAGAGTTCCAAATCCATTCTTGCCTTGTGGATTACCGTTAGAGGCTGGACAATTAGATAGCTATGGTGATAAGCAATGTTCCAATAGACAAATAGGATTTTCTATTCACGGCGTTTACCAATGAGGTATTTTTCTATTACGAATTCTTTTGAAGTGCAAGGTCGATTCTAGGCATAGGAATTGGATGTTTATTTAATTTTTGCCGTGCATATATATTGTTCAATTCCTAACAGTGGTATCAGAGCCTGCCTTGTTAATCTTTAGAATTTGTTTAATACTGTTGATGAATTTACACAATAATTGTTATTGTTGTATGCATCAATTTGATTTGTGAAGGTTGACCACTAAATTTGAAATTTGATTTCAAGAAAAGAAATCTAAATTTGATTTAGAATTTTCTTGGCATGAAAAAATAACAAAAAAGGAAAAAAATGAAACTGGAAAAACACAGCCAGCGGGAGCGCACAGCCACCAGAACAATTCCGACAGCAAACGGTTCATGCGCGGGCCAGCAGCGCACTGCCCTAACAGTGTCTCAGTAGTAGCGCCGTAGCAACGGCACCACCAAGGCAACATCACCACAGTATCAGTGCCGCGGAAGCAGCGCAGATGGCTGCTGCAAACTATTGTAGCAACCGATGCTGCTACTGCGAACTGCTGCAGACGGCAGCGGCAATGGCAACATGACTGGGATGGGCAGTCCTGGTTGGAAGGGCGTTGGTTTTCAAGACCTGTTGTGTAATTTTTAAAATTGCAAAGAAACCCTCCCATGTTTATGACATGTACAGAAAGGTCCTTGAATTTCTGAAATTTTAAAGACAGTCCTCTAAGTTTTGGAAATTTGTGGATTGACCCTAAAGTTTTAGAAATTTTAGAATCAGTCTCAAATTTTTTCAAACTTGACAAATTGGTCTATAGGGTTTGAATTACAATAAGTTTTTTTGTAAAATTTTAGAAATTTTTCAATAGAGTCAAAATTTAAACTTTTTAAGAAATTGTTTTTGCAAAATTTTTTTTATTTGAGTAAAAGTTAAATTTTGACTTAATTCAAATTGTGATTTCAACCCTAATTTTTTCCAAAACTTATATCAAAGTATGACTTTGATATTAAAACAAAATAATGAGTTATTTTGTGGTAATCCCCAATTGCTAATAAAGTTGGTTAATTAATACGATTAATTGATTGACTTTATTGATGCGAAATTACTTGATTAATTAGATTAATTATTTAATTTCGATTAGTCCGTTCCATCTTGTCTAAATTGGTTTAGACAACTATTGTCAATACGAAATCTAGAAATTGATATATTAATTAATATGTGATATTAATTGATGAATGGATTTAGTGGATTATTATGAACTTGAACTATAGGATTGGTTGCAATAAACTAGTATATGATATTAGTTATGATTGCACAGTTAATTTATTTTTCCTTTCTATTTGAGATATAACAAGATAATTTGTATATGATAAAAATTGGAAAGGGAAACTGGAGAATAATTGTATTTAACATTAGATGGTCAAATGCCATATCTCCTAAAATTAACCGTCTAGTCTTCTTAATGGCTCAAGAAGATTAGGTAGATGCAATCTCTAATGATTCGCGTTTATTAAATTATGTATAGTTAATTACATATCGGGTATTATTACTATACGTGATTCAGATCCCTTAATTAAAATATTAAATTCGTATGAAGTATTAATACATGCCTTCCACTGTTATAGTGAAAAACTAGAGTTTAGTACCGATGTCAGTTTGTTGAGTAACTCAAGGCTGCTTGTTCGTGAATATGTTTATCACTATGAAACATATGATGTTTCTAAACAGTGGGTTGAATTTAACTAAAGTTTTATTTCTTGTTGAGTGACTCAAGAAAATAAAATTTTAGAGTCATATCAAGTAAGTATATGAGATGTACATGACAATTAGTTGTCTACTTGATGATGTAGGAGCCAGATAGAGATATGACTGATAGTGTATCTACCTGAGTACTTTATTGGGATTTGTTAAGTAACTCAAGGTTCTAATAAAGCAAACGGGATCCTAGCCCACTGATGGTTCAAATGAAATTCAATAATTAATGTAGAGGGATCACTAATTCAGGGGAGTACAATTAATTTGATAAAAGTCTATGTCAAATTAATTTCCTACATCAATTAATTTTGTTCTATCTCGACATTACATATTTGAATAATGAGTATATTTATAAATTTAATTGGCATACAAGATGTTAATAAAATTTTTCGAACCAAAATTATAGAACTGGCATTATAAGGAGAATTGTTCTTAAATAAGAAAAATGGATATGTCTTAAAATAGATTATGCGAATGTTTCTACTAAGGAAGTTTTTGAGAAAATAATGCAAATTTACATACATCATGTGATGATGAACATAATGGGTATGTGTGATACTTGCCATTATGACTTGTAAATCTTTCATGTCGGTACAAAGGTTGTTTATACTATTAATATTCATTTCAATGAGTTGAATGATGAACAGTAATGTATTGAACAGTATAAACTCAAAATGTTATCTAGAAGCATGATGGGACAATGAGCTAAGTATTGACTTAGCTCTATAATTGTTGTTTGATAGTTTACCATAATTTATTGTAAATTGAGATGCGTGAATTAGATTCATATTACCCACTAATCTGTTTGATATGCTAAAACTGTTGACTTTGCCATTAATGTGATGTAAAGGCAAGTATTGACCATTAAGGCTTTAGCGGTATTTAAAGGTAGTATTGATGGAACTTTGAGAAAGATTCTAGACAGTCAATAATACAGTTAAAGTGTATAATGACATATATCTAAAACTAATGATCTTTATAGAGACAAAGAACATTTGAATAAAAACTATAAGGCATGTAATCATCATCCTGGAAAGAAACATAATCTTAAAGAAGATCTTAATACAAGATGAAAATGATAAAATTACATCTTCAGTCTTTGAAAGATTATCTACTGGATATTGATCCTATATTTTTCGAAATATGAATGAGTCCGAAATAGAGTATATCACCGCTGAATGGAAAATAGGACCTATAGTAGGAAATAAAGCAATTGTTGCTCCATTTAAAACCTATTTTTATCCTTTTCCTTTTGTTTTGTTTTGGGGTAAGAATGTTGATAATATGATCTAGTTCTTATGAAGAACATTGTTTCCAATTCATGTTTGGACATGAATAGTTGTTCCATTGAAATTGAGAATAATTGTTATTCTTAAATTATGGAATGTACAAAGGAAATAAGATTGTTAATAACTAGATTCTAAATCCTAAAACGTCTATTATCAAGATAGAAGACAAAAGAGGTATAAAGGATAATCTAGATTTTATCTAGTTCTGACATTAAAACAAATAAGTCCTAATCCATATTGATGTATTTGAACAAAGTCAACAAATGTCAGGTATAGCTTTTCTTACTTTCTCAAGTTCAAAGATGACTATATTAGATATGGTTTCATATACTTGATCAATTTTATGTATGAAAGTTTTGAAATGTTCAAAAGTTCAATTGGGAAACGTAAAGCTATTTGGAAAGATATTCTAAGACTTAGATATGATCGGAGTGAGGAATATTCATAGGTATAATTGATTACCTACAGAGAATAGGATTCTTTTGCAGTGAATTCCTATAAATACATAATTCTATAATGGTTTATATTAAGGGAAGTTGTAAATATTAGATATGTTACAATTTGATATGCCAAACAGTTATTCCAAACTTGTTTTAGGATATGCAATAGAGATTGCACGTTACACAGTAAAACGTGTTCCATCCAAGTCGATTGATAAAACTCAATTATTTTGCGTAATAACACTCTTAAAGGTATAAGAAATATTTCTTTGTAGATTATCCAACATAAGTCGTTGGACATGATTATATTCTACATTTGAGATGAATGCCATCTTATGTTGTATTCTTAGAGAAATTGTTTACTCTAAAAAAATAGTGAGATTGTTTCATGAAGGGGTTCAAAAAACCACAAAAGAAATTGATCGACTAGTTGTACTAGTGAACATACTTCATTTGATGATGTGTAAACTGGTAATAGGAATATGGTTCTTAAGAACACATCGGCTCTGTATAGACCGGGTAAGGGAATCCATCTATTTAAAGATATGATCTTGTGATTTTCAATATTAGATTGATAATTAAAGATGATAAATCTACCATTTATGCAGAATGAAAGGTCAAAGTGTTGACCTAGAACATAGGAGGTAAGGTTTGATGCAATATAATTCATTATGAGCTCTATGACAACAAAAGTGTGGACTTTGATTGACTTGTTACAATAAGCGAGCCCTATATGTTGTAAATTGGTTTACAATCAAGACATTAACATGGATGGTAATGCTTAAGTTAAAAAGAGACAAGATTGGTAGTGGAGGTTTAAATCAAAGACAAAAGTTGATTTTGACAGAACCTTATTATCTATAATCATGCTTGTGTTAAATTTGAATTCTTGATGCTAAAGTAGCATGTTTTGAGATTTGACAAATGGATGTCAAAATTGTATTCCTCTATGAGAATGTCAATAAGGATGTATATGATACAATCTGAAAGTTTTTGAATCCATAAAGTCAAATGGAATATTAATCAAACCTCATATGAGCTGAAATTTTCATTTTGATAGCATAATCGAAGTGTTTGATTCTATCAAATATGAAGAGGAATAATGTGTACAAAAGGTTAATGGGAGTTAAACCATGTTTATAATATTATAGGCATACGTATTATAGAAACATGATATCCCCATGTATAAACAGAAGATCTCAAAACTTTTCCCCATATGAGATTTGAGAGAGGTGGTGGCATGCATCTTTGGGATGTAGATCTATGGAAATAGATCTAGAAGTATGCTTGGCCTATCCAAATCCATCTACATAGATTAAATCTTGAGAAGATTTAATGTGAAAGAGTATGTGAGGACTCGTCCCATAGAGGTGAGGACTCGTCCCATAGAGGTGAGATCACTTTCTCAAAAAGTGTTAAAGAACACATATTGAGAAAGTTGCATTGATAGACTTCCTTGTGCCATTGCAACAAATCAGTCTAGTATGCAATGCTGTGTAATGGACCGAATATTTCACATGTTTTGAGGGTCAAAAGCATATTCCAGGTGAATTTTGTTAGGAAATATCTTATAGCGGTCATAAACATTCTTAAATGCTTGAGAAGCACTTGAAGAAATGTTTTTTGAATTATGGAGAAATATGAACTAAGAGTTCATGTATTTACTGATATCAGTTCTCAGTCTGAAAAGACTAAATAAATATCCCAAAAAGTATTTACTCATAATAGTGGTGTGATAAACTAGAAAAAGTTCCAGATAGACACAACTACTAACTCAAATAGTAAGCCTTATACATAGCTACTTTGGAAGTAGTAAAAGAAACGGTTTATATTGTAAAGTTCATAACTAAACTTGAATTTATTCCTATTATTGTTGATCCAATATAGATTGTGATAACAATGGAGTCATCGCACAAGCGAAGGAAACTGGGTCTCGTCAGCGATCTAAGTATGTATTGAGGCAATATATCTCTTGGAAAGAGATAATACAAAGTGATAGAGAAATTAAACGAATCCATCTAAACATACAAGAAATCTTATGACAAAGTTGTTGTCATAGCATGATGGTCATGATAAATCTATATGTATTAGATACAATAGATGTTGGATCTATTTGTGCAGGGTTCTAGTGTTGCAATCTTTGTTGGATATTGATATGCATAAACACCTATTAATTGATGTATTCACGTAGCATATCTATTATTAAGATAAAAGTTATCTTGTAAAATAATAGAGTCTGTAGAATAAGATTATAGTAACTTAGTAATAACAAGGAGTTGTGATTGTGAGATGTAAGTTATACACTTGTTCTTAAAATATCCCCAGTCAATGTAGTAACGAGATACGGATATCATTATTGCGGATAGACTAACATGTGTCGCATTTCTTTCTTATGAAGAAAGTAACTGGTCTCATGAGTTAGGATGTAGGGACATCTAAATGGACACATGGATGCATTGTTAGTTGAACATGTATTGGATGACCCGCCTAGAGATACCACATGGTGAATTATCCAAGCGTCGGTAGTTGATCTCTAATGGATGGTTGTGGAATTGGTCCTTTGACTTGAGGGTACCATAGAATCTTATGTGATGATTGTTATACTTAGTCGGACATTTGATGAGACTCTAGCGACGAGTTATCAGGAAAATGCAGGATAGGTATAACAAAAATTGCATGAAGGTTGTGATTATCCAAGATGAGGATTCATCACTCCTGGACAATGGCAAATTATAAGCTGCTTTTTCGCCTACTTTGGTTGATATAAATTCCTCGGCCAGGGGGGTTGAAAGGAGTTCATCATAACTTGATTTAATCAACAAAGAGTTAAGGTGAATAACATAATTGGTTGTTATGAGATTGATGCATTTCCATATTTCTTAATTGATTGAGTTATATTGATGAAGGAATTATATTTCCACGGTAACCGTATATATAAAGGCTTGTCGTATCACATGACTTTCCCGTCACATGGGTTACCTTGACACATTGCTAGATGTTAATCTTAGACTACGACCTGAACTGATCGATCTAGGTGAATTGATGATAAATTAAAATAGAGATTTTGGTTTGTGTTATACTAATTGGATTAGAATAATAGTATCATGACGTTTGTCATCGTGGGTGGAAGCCTAATGGTTCACACACAAAGGTAATTGTTGATGATTTAGAATGAACCTTGTCTAAGTGGGAGATTATTGGAATTGATGTCCAAGGTCCAATTAGTTGGACTAGGTTTAATCAGGCTAAATTTATTAATGAGATTAATTAATTGGGCCACTCATTTGTAGGCCCGTGGAAGCCCAAATATGATTAGAGTTTTACATACTACAACTATAAATAAGCGTATTGTGTTTAGGGTTTTGTACATAGATACAATTAGGGAAAAATTCGTATGACGAATTTTACACGATATGATCTTCGATATTCTCTCAATTTCTTGCTAGCACATGAAATTGATAGAACCCTAAACATATCCCATAAATCTTCTTTGAATTGTTCGATGTTGTGGAGTTCCAAATCCATTCTTGCCTTGTAGATTACCGTTAGAGGTTGGACAATTGGACAACTGTGGTAATGAGTAATGCTCCAATAGACAAGGAGGATTTTCTATTCACAGCGTTTATCAATGAGGTATTTTTCTATCACGAATTCTTTTGAAGTGCAAGGTCGATTCTAGGCATAGGAATTAGATGTTTATTTAATTTCCACTGTGCATATATATTGTTCAATTCCTAACATATGTAAACTTTGTAGATACTTGGTAAGCATTACAGAACAAGATTAGATGGTATAACTTCAACAAATTGGATTACATGTAGACACAATGTATGGCGAATGATTTGCTAACACTGGGTGTCTTCATAGTAGAGACTTTGGTGTCTTTGGATCTAAATTCTATAATGCATAGCCTACAATGAGAAATTGATGAATCCATTTTAGAAGGGCTCACAAATGGAAACATGTCTGCACCGTTATGGTGCCAGACGTTGATGTGTTTAGTAAAAACACGCACCGTGTTTTTTAATAAATTGCTTGTCATTTCTAAGAAATCAATAGTGATTTTTTCCATGTAATGCGTGTCTTTGCGCGTGTCATCAGCTTCTGGCGCTAGACGTCTGACACATTAATAGGACCCGACTTGCAAAAAACATAAAACCACACATCACGGGGAGGTTTAACTGTGGTACCAAAGAACACGAACCTCCTTATTCAATATGTAACAGTGGTACTATCTTTCGGTCTTCAAGTATTGCTTGTTCTTTCTTTTTTTTTTCCCTTTAATTGTAAATTAATATGTAATATCTATGTCTACCATTTAATTAAATGTGGTTATATATAGCTATACCACCTCTTTTTTTCTGAATTGCAAGGGAAGTTTTTTTTTTTTTTTTGGGGAGGGGGATTGGAATCGAACTCTAATCTAGGGTATAAGAAGCTAAAAAGGATACCATCATACCACATGATTCTTGGCATCTATATACCACTTCTTTTACTAATTACATCACTAATTTATGATTTTTTTTCTTATTTACTAAATGTGGGGCAACTGCCTATATATGTGGTGGATTACGACCCAAACCCCAACAAAGTAAATTTAATTGGGGTCGAAATAAATAACTTAGTTGACTAGAGATGACATTGCAAGTGTAAAATAAATGGAAGAGTTTGCTTACAATTATTGGAGTTTGTCTTAGGGCTCAAGACAAGGCCCGTCAGGGTTTAGATCCCTGTTAGGGCACCGAAGACACAATGTTAGTGTGCCTGAAAGAAGAAAAGAGACGTCTTACGAACAAGAAACCAAATGGAAGAGAAGCCGAAGGCTTGGAGAAAAAGACCAAGAAGAAGCAACCTAAATGAGCTGAAGATTTCAGCGGTTGCGTGATCAACTCGAACGTGAGAAGAAATCAAGAGCAAGTTTACGCCCAATTCGTGCAAGTAAGTAGCTTGGGCAACAATCGATCAAACCGCAATACCTTATTACTCTGAGGTCCGATTGGCATGAAATTTGGACAGCATCTTCCAACTCATTGTTCTTCATATCCAACAGTCAAGATCAAGATCAAATGTTCCATTGTGGAGAAATTTTCATCAGAATAGAGGTGATTTTTGTTGTGAGACTTTTCCATTGATTTTGAAGTGGTGTTCCAAGAATCTCTATTCTTGAGAAGAGTTGTGACTTGTATTGTTGCTCTTAAAACTTTGGTGTGTCTCCAGTGTTATCTAGAGATTTCTTGTACCCATTATATTGTTATAGTAGAAGACTAATTGGAGTTGGGGTTGTGGATGTAAGTAAATTGCCGAACCACGTTAAATATTGCGTTCATTTATTTTTCTCGTTATTATTTGGTTTTTGCTCTATTTATTTATCTCCTATTAGATTTTTACAAGAGGGAGAATTAATATTCTGCTGTGACCATCATATTGATGAATTTTCTCCCAACAAAGTGGTATCAGAGCGCCAAGCTACCACACCTAACATATTCTTGTGCTAAACAATAGAGGTTAATACAAGTAGAATGGTGACATTAAATGGTTCCAATTATCATATCTAGAAAGGAAAGATGGAGGATCTTCTTTATGTGAAGAACTATTACCTTCCAGTAATTGCTGAAGAAAAACTCACCGATAAAGCTGATGAAGAATGGAACTTACTTCATCGACAAGTTTGTGGTTACATTAGACAGTGGGTGGATGATAATGTTTTGAACCATATCATTGAAGAATCATATGCATGGAGTTTATGGACTAAGCTCGAGCAATTATATGCTCGGAAGACAAGAAATAATAAAACAGATATTGGCTTTACGGTATCAGGATAGAACTCATGTAACTGATCATCTGAAGAGATCCAAGGGCATCATTGCCCTGAATCTTTTTCAGGGCATCATTAATCAGTTGGCTGCAAGGAGCATCAAGTTTGAAGATGAGATCCAAGGCTTTGGCTCCTTGGAACTTTGCCATACTCTTGGGAAACACTAAGGACATCATTATCCAACTCAGTGCCAAATGGCGTAATTTCCATGGACTTGGCAAAAAGTAGTGTCTTGAATGAAGAGATGAGAAAAAAAGTAAATGGAAATCCTTCACAATCAGATGCCTTGATTGTAGAAAACCGGGAGAGGTGTCCGAGCCTGGTTCTAAGAACAAAGGAAAAGGTGAGAGCAAGTCAAACAAATTCGCCAACATTGAGTGCTATTATTGTGGCAGAAAAGGACACATGAAGAAGGAATGTCGACAGCTGAAAAGGGACAACAAAAATAACAAAGGCAAAGAAAAGGTGAAAGATGATGAAGCCAATGGTGTCTGAACAGCTACTGTTCTTGATGAATTCTACCTCACCTATAATTTAGATGATGTGAATTTAGCTAGTCATGACAATATCACCTGGGTAGTTGATAGTGGTGCTACCATTCATGTCGCGTCTCACAGAAAGCATTTCACATCCTACACTGTGGGCAACTATGGAGTTGTAAAGACGGGAAACAATGTCATATCAAAAGTTAAAGGTGTTGGAGATGTATAGAGACTGACAACGGCATCAAATTGCATCTAAAAAATGTAAAGCATGTCTCTGACATGCGGGTAAATCTAATTTCTACTGCTAAACTCGACGATGATGGATACTACAATATCTTTGGTGATGGAAAATGGAAACTCACCAAAGGTTCTATAGTAGTAGTAAGGGGACGAAAAACAACCATCGTCACTATACCTGTTCAACACTAAACTCTCCAGAGACCAAATCAATACGGTGGAAAATGATGGTACTATCAAGTTGTGGCATAAGAGGCTTGGTCATATGAGTGAAAAAGGGATGAGATTTCTATCTAAGAAGAATGTCCTATCAGAGATAAAGCATAAAGAGTTGAAAAAGTATGATCATTTTATGGCAGGGAAGCATACTAGAGTTAGCTTCAAATATCTCCCTTCTTCACGGGCAATAGGTATACTTGACGTAGTTCATTCTGACTTGTGTGATCCTATGAAAACAAGGACACTTGGATGTACTCTCTATTCCGTGACCTTTATTGACGATCATTCAAGGAAGACGTGGTTCTATATCTTGAAATCAAAGGATCAGGTTCTAGATGTATTCAAATAGTTTCAGGCTTCTGTTGAAAGTGAAAATGGAAAGAAATTGAAGTGACAATGGAGGTGAGTTTGTAGGACCTTTTGATGAATACTGCAGAAAATAGGGCATTCGACATCAAAAAACACCTCTTAAGACTCCCCAGTTGGACGGTGTTGCTGAAAGAATTAGCAGAACTCTTGTTGAAAGAGTTACATACTTGCTCTCAGGTGCAAGCTTGCCAAATAACTTATGGGGTGAGGCACTGAATACAGTAGTGTATTTGCTGAATATTTCACCGTGTGTTACGTTAGACTTAGAGATTCCAAATAAAGTTTGGTTAGGGAAAAGCAACTCTTATGATCACCTGCGTGTTTTTGGATACAAGGAGTTTGTGCATATTCCTAAAGATGAAAGAACCAAACTTGATGTTAAGACACATTAGTGCATATTCATGGGCTATAGTCATGATGATTTCGGCTATCAGATGTATGATCCTATTGAGAAGAAATTATTTAGAAGCCGAGATGTTGTGTTTGTTGAAGATCAGACCATAGAGAATATTGACAGGACTAAGAAGCCAGTGCCAGACTCTTCTGATGATCTAATTGATCTTGATCCAGTTCCTTTGATGCTAGTACCAACACAGATAGAAAACCCTCAGGGTACTGATGATGCAGATAATCCTACTCAGCCTGAGATAGATGATGATACTCATGAACAGTCACCTATACCTGAGGCTCCACTAGTAGTTCCTCAAAGAAAGTCTACTAGAATAGACAACCTTCCATTCGATATTCTTCCAATGAGTACTTGTTACTAACTAATAGAGAAGAGCCGCAGAGCTTTGAAAAAGCTATGGAAGATGAGCATAAAAAGGAATAGGTTAGTGCAATGAAAGACGAGATGCAGTCATTGTACGAAAATCATACTTTTGAGCTGGTAAAATTACCTAAAGAAAAGAGAGCCTTGAAGAACATATGGGTATAGAGTGAAAGAAGATGAACACAATTGTGAAAATGTCTTCTATGTGTGTGGTTCTTGGAATGACAGCCAGTGTTGACTTAGAAGTTGAAAAGATGGATATGAAAATAGCCTTCCTTCATGTGACTTAGAAGAAGAAATCTATATGGAACAGCCAGAGGGATTCGAAGTAAAATGAAAGGTAATATCCATGCGCAATCTCTAGGCTGGTCATCCAATGCTTGTTCTACTAAGAAAGCATCCATGTGTTCATTCAAATATCCCCACATTCTAACTCGCGAGATCAGTTACTTTTTTAATAAGAAAGAAATGTAATAGATGCTGGTCTATCAGCAACAACAGTATCCATATCCTGTAATTACCTCGACTAGAGATAGTTTAAGAATAAGTGATAACATACATCTCACAATCACAACCCATTGTGATTAACAAGTTATTTTGGTCTTATTCTACAAACTCTATTATTTTGATGATAAGATAATAATACGTAAGAAAATAATAGATCTACCATTAAAATGCATACATTAATAAGTGTTTATACTCAAAATGTCTCACAAAATAGTACAACACTAAAATCCAAACAAACTAGATCCAGTCATTCATGTATCTAATACCCATGGATATAGCATGACTATCATGCTTGTCATGTGCTAATAGCTTTTTCAATGGATCTGCAATATTATCGTCTGTAGGGACTTATTCAATCTTTATGTCATTCCTTTGTATGATCTCTCCAGTAAGATGATATCGCCTTAATACATGCTTGGACCGCTAATAAGAGTTGGGTTCCTTCGCTTGCACGATGGCTCTATTGTTGTCACAATACAAAGATATTGAGTCAGCAATACTAGAAAAAACTCCAATTTCAATGATGAACTTTCTGATCCAGACTGCTTTCTTTGCTGCTTCTAAAGCAGTTATGTATTTGGCTTGCGTTGTTGAATTGATAGTCGTTACTTATTTGAAATTTTTCCAACTCATAGCACAACCATTAAGAGTAGACACATAACCAGATTGGGATTTACAGTCATCTTTGTCAGACTGAAAACTAGCATCGATATACCCCTGAACTCTTAGTTCATTGTTATTTCCTCCATATATTAAGAACACATCCTTAGTCATTCTCAACTATTTAAGAATGTTCTTAACGGCTATCCAATGTTTCTCTCCAAAGTTCGCTTGGAACCTGCTTGTCATACTCAAAGCATAAGAAACATCTAATCTTGTACATATCATTGCATGCATGATAGATCCTACTACAGAAGCATAAAGAATCCTATTCATGTGATCTCTCTCAGCCTGTGTGTTTGGACAAAAATCCATTGAGAGATTAATCCCATGCCCTATAGGACAGAGTCCTCTCTTAGACTCTTCCATTTTAAATCTTCTAAAGATTTTATCTATGTACATAGATTGAGTTAGGCTAAGCAATCTTTTAGATCTATCTCTATAGATCTTAATCCCAAGAACATATGCTACCTATCCTAAGTCCTTCGTGGAGAAGTTAGCTGACAACTAAGATTTTACTGATTTCAGCATATGGATATCATTTCCTAATAGTAGTATGTCATCTACATATAAAATTAGAAACATGATTTTGCTCCCACTATTTTTCTTGTACACACATGGTTCATTTTCATTTTTGATAAAATCAAACTTTTTTATTGTCTCATCAAAACAAAGATTCCAGCTCCTAGAGGCTTGCTTTAATCCATATATGGACTTTTGCAGCTTACATACTTTATTTGGCTCATCGGATTCAAAATATTTAGATTCTTTCATGGACACATCCTCATTAAGATTCCAACTGAGGAATGCAGTTTTAACATCCATCTACCAAATTTCATAGTGATGGTATGTAGTTATTGCAAGCAAAATCTGATTTGACTTAGACATGGCTACTACTGAAAAAGTTTCATCAAAGCCAACTCCTTGTCTTTAGTTATAAACTTTTGCCACCACTCTATCCTTATAAGTCATGTACACATCCTCATTAAGATTCATGCTGAGGAATGCAGTTTTAACATCCATCTGCCAAATTTCATAGTGATGATATATAGTTATTGCAAGCAAAATCCGATTTGACTTAGACATGGCTACCACTGAAAAAGTTTCATCAAAGCCAACTCCTTGTCTTTAGTTATAAACTTTTGCCACCACTCTAGCCTTATAAGTCTGAACTTTGGCATACATGTCGATCTTTTTCTTGTAACCCCATTTACAAGTTTTACCCCTTTAGATAGATCAACTAAGGTCCAAACTCTTCCGATCTACATGGAGTTCATTTCAGATTCCATGGCTTCTTACCATCTTTTTCAGTCAACACTCGACTTTATTTCTCCCTAAGTAGTAGGTTCATCTTCCTTAATTAACAATGTATCATTGGTAATCATCAGATCATATCTTTGAGGAGCATGAATAAGATCGGAAGAGACTTATGCGTCGGAGTTGGTATGTTTTTAGGAACTGTGTTTCCCTATTGCCAGTTTCTAACTCATCTAATGAGAGCTCAACTCTTGGCTCATCTAGTCGGTTAACGTCTTTTGTGGTTTCTTGAACCTCTTTAAGATCTACTTTACTTCCACTGATTCTCTTAGAATAAACTATTTTCTAAGAATACAGCATGTTTAAATACGATGACTTTCATCTCAGTAGGTTTGTAGAAATAATATCTAGCGGTTTCTTTCGGATACCCCACAAAGAAGCATTTATCAGATCTAGTATCAAGCTTATCCAATTTAATACACTTCACATAAGCGTCATAGCCCCAAATCTTTAAATATGACAAATTTAGTCTTTTACCAGTCCATAACACGTATGGAGTCTTATCAACCGACTTAGATAGGACATAGTTCAGTATGTAATATGCAGTATTGATTGCATATCCCTAAAATGATTTTGGGAGAACCACATGGCTTATCATTGATCGCATCATATCTAATAATGTGTGATTTCTCCTTTCAGATACACTATTGTGCTGTGGTGTATCTAGTGAAGTCCATTGCGAGAGAAACCTATTCACTTTTAGATAATCTAAAAACTCACCTTTTAAATATTCTCTACCTCAATCAGATCTTAGTGTCAGAATACTTTTTCCAGTTTTCTTTTCCACCTTCTACTTGAATTCTTTGAACTTTTCAAGAGCCTTATCATTAAACTTCATAATGTATAATAAACCATATCTAGAATAGTTATCAGTAAATGTGACGAAGTAGGAAAAGCATATATTGGCCCATATGCATCTATATGTACGAGTTTAGTAAGTCTGCAGCGCTTTCTCCCTTTCCAGTAAAGGGAGATTTAGTCATCTTGCCTAGGAGGCATGATTTGCATATATAAAATGATTCATAATCACTTGAGTTCAAGAATCCATCCTTATGTAACTTGGTAATACGTTTTTCATTTATATGACTAAGTCTGCAATGCCAAAGGTATGAGTTATTAACATGATTATCAATTTTAGGTCTTTCGCATTCTATACTCATTATAGGATGCTCCAAGTCTAGAATGTAAATGCCATTAAAGAAATTTCCACAACTAACCATAAAACACATTATTAAGATATAAAGAACAAAGTTTATTCTTAATATCAATGAAAAAAGCATCTGTGTCCAACACATGAAATGGAAATAATGTTTTTGGTAATAGCAGGAATATAATAGCAGTCTTTTAATTCTAAAACAAGGGCCAAGGGCAATAATAAATAATATGTTCCTACGGCTAAGGCAGCAACTTTTACTCCATTCCCAGCATGCATGTCCACATCAGCTCTTTGCAATAGTCTACTATTCTTTTGCCCCTGAAGCAGAAGTCTTAGTAAACTTTTTCCTCTTCAAGTAGCGAGGTAAGCCTTGAAATCCCTCCTCCAATGCCCTTTGTCTCCACAATGGCAGCATGCAGCATCGGCCTGAGATTTGCTCTTGTCATGCTTAACTGTCTTCCCACTGCCTTTGGCCTTTTTGGAGCCTTAGTGCCCTTTGAGAAGTCGATGGCCAAGACTTGCCCTTGTACTTTGTTTACGTTGGGCTCAAAAGTCTTCAACATGTTTAATAGCTCTGGGAGAGTACACTGAATCTTATTCATATTGAAGTTCACAATGAACTGCGATAGCTATTAGGTAGTGACTGAAGAACCAAGTCAGGACTTAGTTCATGGTCCATGGCAACACCTAATTGGCCTAACTTTTCAATGTAGCCAATCATATTCAGTACATGAGAACTAACTGAAGAACCATATGCCATTACAACCCTGAATAGCTTGTTGGATGTTTCATATCTTTCAGTGTGAGACTATTCATCATACAACTCTTTGAGATGAACTATCATGGTATAAGCATCTATACCCTCATGTTGCTTTTGCAACTCTGGAGACATAGCTGTAAGTATCACACATGTTGCAGTATTATCGTCATCCAATGACAATTGTACGCCTCCACCTGTTCTGGAATAGCTTCTTCATTAAGAATTTCCAGTATCGGCTGTTCAAGAACATACGCATTTTTTTCATACCTAAGAACTATTCTTAAATTGTGATACCAGTCCAAAAAATTTTGCCCAGTGAGCTTGTTGTCATTAAGTATGTCTCTTAAGTTAATTTGACTACCAATTATTCAATAAATTGAAATAACAAAATATAGAATAATTAATGAATGTAATTAATTTAACATGGACTTTTATTACATTAATTATACTACCACTGAATTAATAATACCCTTCGCATTAATTAACGAAACTCTTTTCATTTTCAGTAGGTTAGGACCCCGTTTGCTTTACTAGAACCTTGAGTGACTCAACAAATTCTAACAAAGCATTCAAGTAGATACGTTATCAATCACATCTCGATGTGACTCCTAGCTGATCAGGTAGATAACTAATTATCACATACATCTTATGTATTTACTTGACACGCCTCTAAAATTTTAGTTAAATTCGATGTACTGTTCAGAAACATGTTATGTTTCATAGTGAAAAGTATATCCATGACTGAGCAGCCTTGAGTAACTCAACAAACTGATATCGGTAATGAACTCTCAGTTGTCACTATAATAGTAAAAGGCCTATATTAACAATTAATATGAATTTAATATTTTATAGGAGATCGGTCTGATCACATTACAATTATGTATTAAAATAACGTCGCACATGCAATCATCAATACACAATAAATATGGGTAGATGATTATGGACTGTATCTATCTAGTATTCTCGAGCCATGAAGAAGACTGGTTCGTCAATTCCTAGGGGACATTGCATTCAATCATCAAATGTCAGATGCAACGGCCTTCATTTTCTACTCCAACCTGTATTCTATACGAGTTGTCTTCTCATGATCTTTCTCCAACTGATGTCCTATACTAATTGGCACTGTCGTCAAAATATGGACATGCAGGCCCAAAATAAAATTTAAAACAATTGACTCGCATGACCAAAATCAAATAATGGGCAAGCATACCCAACTGAATTAAATAACCAGCTCCAAGGCCCCAACAAAAATAATAGAAAATAACTAACCATACATACAACCAATCACATGGGTTGAGTCCATAATCATTCACAAACATTTATCAATATATAATATTAACGAACACATCAATTTCTAGATTTGTGGTGGTTGACAATAGATGTCTAAACACTTCAGATATATAAAAATGAACCAAACAAGAAATAAATTAATTAATCAATTTCATATTAATAAAATATCAAGATTAATCCAATTAATCAATCAATTTTATTAACTAAAGGGGACAAACAAACTAACTCTTTATTTTATTATTAGTATCAAAGTCATACTTTGATGTAAGTTTTGGAAAGTCATATGGTTAAATTAAGCCAAAATTTAACTTTTTCTCCAAATAAATAACTTTCGGCAAAAAAATTTTTTATAAATTTTAAATTTTGACTCAATTGATAAAAGACAAAAATTTTACAAAACCTTTTCAGTTCAATTCAAAACCCAAATACTAATTTGAAAAATTAGTAAAAGATGAGACTTATTCTGAAATTTCAAGAACCTCAGGGAATAATCTCTAAGTTTCCAAATATAAAGGACTGCCTATGCAATTTTTGAAATTACAGGGGCTTCCCTTAATGTTTCTGAAACAGTGAGGACTTTCTGTGCAATTTTAGAAATTACATAGCAGCCCCTATCCCCAAAACTGAGTAGTGGGTAGAGCAGCCATGGCTAGGGTTTTCGAAACCCTAGCCCATAGATCTGTTGCCATCACTGGGGGCATTACTTCTGAAGTAGTATGCAGGAAGCAATCTGCGGTATTTGCACTGTGAATGGAAGTAGTGATCCGCAGCCACGAACCTGTTGAATAGCAGGCATCAAACGCTGCTGCGGCTGAAGTGTAGCACATGTTGCAACAGCCACAATGCTGATGTAGTGGCCGATTGGCCGCTGCAATTGCCGTCCGCTGCCAGAACTATTCTGAAGGCCAGTCGCAGGACTTTCAAATTTTTTTTTTTTGTTCGATTGAAAATGTAAATCAAATTTAGATTTTCAATATGCAAATAAAAACTCCAAATCAAATTCGGAATTCATTATTTCACAAATAATTTTCATTGGCAATTACCACAAATCAAATTGATACGAAACAATAACAATTACTTTTACATATAGAAGAACAGAATCCAATAAGAGGCAAGGCGGCTCTAATACCATTGTTAGGAATTATAGCCAGCATGCACTGCGGAAATAAAAACTACAAGTACTATACTAGGATCAATCTTGCCCTTAGATGGAATTCGTCATTAGAAAATTACCTAGAACGAAGTAGCAAATTCGGTATATCTAACTACACCAGTGTTGTCCAAACGTCCAGCCTCTAACAGTAATCCACACAGTAAAAACAATCCAACAACATGAACTTTTCGTAGTAGGGATTAGGGTTTTTGTATTAACTTGTGCTAGCAAGTTGACACAGAAATGTGCATGTGAATGTCATAGTAACCTAACCGAATTAATCTTATTAATTAAATCAATCCATTATGTACAAACCCAGTCCAACTATTGGACCTTGTACATTAATTCTGACGTATATTTCTTTTTACAGAATCCCTTGCAAAAATGTCAACAACAGATTGAACAATGATATATATATTTATAGAAATCCATTGTATAGAGCTAAATCAAAGTGACACAAACATGGTTTTAGGAGCTTTGCATATTATGATTCTAGAATTTATTAAGATGTAAAATCCAAGTAAAATCTAATGCTCATCCCTGTGAAATAAAAATAAGCTGAAAATGTCTCTACCTAATTGTCCAAGTTAGGGCTATCAACAGAGTAAACACAGATGTATGAAATTTACAAACATATACAAAAAGAGCAATATCATACCGAAGAGTAAGACAACTATAAGAGAAGATAAAAATTGTGCCTTCTTCATAAATCTACAAGAATCCAAAAAATATAACATATATTAATTTGCCTAAAACATCATAGGTACAAAACTAGGAACCTTCAAAGCTGCAGTTTTAACTAGAATTTCACTTCAAAAATCACAAAGAAAGATCGTCCCTAAGCATTTGCCCACCAGAAGTAGGATAAAAATATAAACGTATAGAAACTTAAAAATCCCAAGAAAACAAAAAACCTTAAATAACTACCCAAAAACTGCAAAATAAGATTAGAGATTCATTTATTTATTATTCGTGTGTGTGTATATATATCAGAGAACACATTTTTTTCCAAAAGCAGGGCCTACAACACATACACAAAATATTTATATTGATTCAGACAAAAAAACTAACAGACATTTTCAAATAGAAAATTAACAACTTGAGACAGGAAAAAAATGAAACACAAGTGTAGCCATTAAAGCATACAAATATCACCTACCCTGTCGAGTTACTGGTTTAATTAACAAGTAAAAAATGGCAGATTTAAAGTACTTGTTTTTGTTATCTCTGTAGTTTGGATTTGATTGAATGTGGACTTTGTCGATCCGATTTGAGATTGACGATGATGCACTTGAATTTCGAACTAAAATTGACTCAACAAAGATGGTAGGCAGAGGACGATGCACATGGATATGGATCTCAAATTCGACTCAGCCAGAAAAGAACGACCACAAGATGCAATATGATCTAAAATTAGGGCAAAAATGGCTTTCTTTCTTAGAGTATCGGGTTACTTGGTTTGGCAAAGTTAACCAACATCCGACCCAACTTAATTGTATTTTAAAACTAATAACCGAACCTACCCGATCCAAAATTTAACGCAAACCAGCTAGAACTGTTCAGATAGAGTCATTAGGTCGGTTTAGGTTTAGGGTTGAAATGCCCAGTCCTAGTTATGTTCAACTGAAATTGCGACATCCTAATAAAGTTTAGAAATAAGCTCTCAACAAAATGAAAAGTAGTATCAACGCAATTCAACTCATGTCAATGGTGTGTATACCAGTGAAATTGTATAACTCTGCATAGTGCCTATGTCAATTATATCGGACAAATATTACAGATCGCGATGAGTACAAAGCTGAATTTCAGCATAGCCTAACACCTTCAAACTGATGGATGATCTAAAAAGACCATCCAGATATTAGAGGACATACTAAGGGCATGTATTTTAGATTTGGGTGGCAGTTGGGAAACACATCTATCATTAGTTGAATTGGCCTGCAATAGTTTTTAAGCAACCATTTGCACGAAGTTGTTTACCATTTTATTGGGACAAAGTTGGCGAGAGAAAGATATTGGGGCCTGAATTGATCAAGAAAATAGTTCAGATTATTGAAAAGATCATGGTAAGGATTAAGATTATTGCTTAGGACCGATAGAAAAGTTATGTGGACTAGAAAATGAAGAATATGGAATTTCAAGTTAGAGAAAGGGTATTTCTCAACGTGACGCCAATGAGGGTGTACTTCATTTCAGAAAGAAAAAGAAATTGAGACTGAAGTACATTAGGCCATATTGAAAAGAATTAGAGATGTGGCTTATCTTCTAGCATTGCGTCCGGAACTTTTGACAGTGCATGATGTTTTCCATGTTTCTATGTCGAGGAAATATGTTTCCGATTGCCATTCTTGATAGAAAAGTGCATTTATTAAGAAGTCGACAAGCTCTGTTGGTTAAGGTCCAATGGGGTGGCCACAGTAGTGATAAGGCTACGTGAGAAAGAAAAGTGGATATATTGGAGAAGTATCCGGAGTTAACAGAACAAGTAAGCTGAATTTTGAGGACATAATTACATTAAGCAAAAAGGGATTGTAGCAACCTAATTTTCATAGATGAAAATTTCTCATTTTAAGCTTCAAAAAATAAAATAAAACAATAAGACCTGTCGCCACCTTATTTCTATTTATTTTCGATAAATTTCAGTCACAATAAAGATTTCAAATAAGTTTTTTTCACTAGTCTATTTTCATTTAAAAAAAAAAAACGCAAGTTTCTAATTGGACTTCTAACTTATGTCCAATTATTTAATAACTCTGAATATTTGCACGTGTTCCAGGTTAATTAATGGTCCAATTCTTTAGTTCAAATTCAAAATTTATTTCAAGTCATGTGATATGTTCAAGCCCAATTCTTATCCATTTAAGTATAAAGAACTTCAAATCATCTATGTCTATTTACATTTTGACTAGCTGGACCTATTTTAAAAGAATTCTATCTCAAGCTCAAGTTTTTAGCTCAAACTTGACCCCAAATTTTTAACTATATCTTGCACTCCAAATTAAGTCCAGCTAAACAAGCCTTATATCATTTCAAGGCGCTTTTTACCCATGTTGAAAATTGGATATTCTAATAACCAATACCACCATTGTACAACTGAAAAACTATCCCTATCTCCTGATTTCTTGTGGTAAATCTCACCCATGTATTCCCTCAATCTCCCATGACCTCCAAAGCAACATTCTTTAATTGTTTGTACCGCATATAAATACGCGTGTTCTAGTTCCCCTTCATTGAGCAAAAAAAGAATATAACCAATAAAAATACTCTCTATTTAGTAAAAAAAACCCAGTAAATTGTAATCTTCCTACACACACAATGTCACGCCCCCAAATTTATTACCTTATTTTCTTGTATTTTTGGCGTCTAACGGCAGCAGAATTATTTGAGAAATTAATCTGGATTCAAAATTGAGGGCGAGATTTTACAAGTACAAGCCAAACGCTATTATACATAATATCATGTTATTACAGTTATACAAGAACTTCAGTCATATACCGAAATCTTAATCACATACATGTATCTTCTCCACCCTTGGAATGATCCTGCCACAGAGCTCTTAATTTAACACCTACGAGATTGTTAAAGGGAAAGGGAAAGAGGGGTGAGTATAAAGTACTCAGTGAATAACGACATGTATTTGCTCATGATGAAATGCAAGAAAGATCGCTTTTATGCACAAAGAAAAACCCTTTATATGCACAAATTGGGCACATCACTAGTTTAGCCTCTATCCGTAACACAAAGATTCAAGATGACCATAATCACATAGCATGGTCATATTACCACAAAGATTGCCACATAGCAAGGCAAGATGGGTAGATATAACCACTAGAGATGTCCAAAAGCAAGAAACAATCATTTGTTCAAAGCAATTGTGCACAATCAAGCATCGAATGCCAAAGAAATTTAAGGAAAGCATGAGTTCTGAAAAGGGAGAGCCAAGATACGTGTTAGTCACCTCCTGATTGTCCAAATATTCCTTGAATAATTCTAAGTGGAAAAATGCCTTTAAAGTCTTAGTATTCCTCAATCAAAGTTGTTCTTTAAGTTGTAATCTTCTTATATATGGAAAAGAGCCTTCTTAAAGTGAAAAACTGAGTGTTTGGTAGTTTTTAGGGTAGTTTTCCTCCTTACAATAATTTTGGACGAATTTAGATGTTTTGGGATAGAGAGAGGGTAGGCAAGGGTTTAGAGAAACTTTGTGGATTCATTTTACCCCTCAGCCTTTTTATAGTCGTTAGGATTTAATGGTTTTAATAAATCTTTGAGTTTCACCAATCACAACGTGACAAGTGGCGCGTTTTGTCACCGTGTGCATGAAGAAGCGATGTAGCCAAATATGATTCACTCGTTTATTGCTCATGAAATCCTTATACTTTGTGTTGTCTTGTAATTAAGGCCTTATACTTTAATTCATATTAATCAAGAACCATACTCTTATTTTGTGTGTCATTGCAGTGGCAATCTTTTAAACTTTCAATGCAATTCAAGTAATCTTATAATGCAGTTCAAGTAATTATTTAATTATTGTCAAAATAATGATTACATTGATTAATTTATTTTTAGAATTTTGCGAGATGTTACACAAAAATTCTCCTTAGAGCAAACAAAAAACTCATAAGCCTCCAAAAAACTTCTTTGCTATTTATACATACATTCAAGAATTCAGCAACAAAACAGTCAAAAATTCACAATACACAGCAAAAACTTAGCAGTTTTACATTCAAACTTACGGCATGAAAATTTAGCTAATATTTTACAGTCAGCTATTGAATATTCCATTAGTAACACCCTGGCTTATTGTTCCATAAAATATGTGTGAAATCCGCAAGTGTATAGGTCAAACAAGTAATAGAGTAAATTATGAGTCCGGGTTGTCGTTTCACTAGGAAAGATTTAAGTATTGAAAATTCAACTCACGCTCTAGTTGAAACAATTGAAACTTTGAATTGTTTTAGATGAAAAAGAAATAAAAGTAAAACTAATAAAATAAGCAATTAAGAATGAGCAGGCGATTATGAAAGTTTCTTCAAGTTTTTGTGAACTTGGGACTCACAATTTCACTACTATTGATTCTCCTAGCTATCAGTTCATTGATTTAACAAAAACTTATCATAGTTAACGATCAAATTTCACTTAATTAATCAAGGCTTATTTTCACTCTGGGTCCCCAGCCTTTTAATTTTATATCAATTTTGTCTCCATTCTTTTTTTTTTGGCCTACTGAGTCCCCAAACTTTTATTTATTATCGTATTACGTCCCCAATGACTAATATACCCTTGATGCTTTGTTTCCACTATAGTCCCCGGCCCTTCAATTTCTATATAATTTTATCCTCATTATTTTTTGAGCACTTAGAAGCCCAACATTTTATTTTTTATCGTGTTATATCCTTATTAATACTTCCATACTAACATTTTAATTATCACTATTAAAATAAGAAGTCCACATACTCTAACATACTCAAACACAACCCAATGCCAACAGATGGAAATACTGATAATAGAAAAACTCGATTCATAACGGTCTCGATGGATATCAAATCCGTGTCCAAGAAAGTTTTCGATCTAAATGTCAACGTGGCGAATCACATTTGATTTTTTTGACTATGATAGATCACATGATGAATACAGATTGAATAGTTTTGTCCCGGAATTGATTTTTGATTTATAAAAAAATACCGTAACACTTTAATTCTAATTTAATTTCTTGTCTCTCTTTTTTATTTTCACCTTAACTTGCCTCCAATTTGTTATCTGCCTCAATCCAATATGATCCACTAATTGGGAATACATAAAAAATTAGTAGTGCATTAGGGTTTGGTTTTATTTTTGTAAATCGAAAATATCTTTTTTTGTAGATCCACATTGATATATATCTGCTACATGATATGTGATCATGATTTGTTACATTGACTCTCATATTGGAAACTTTTTTTTACTCGGATTAGGCATTCATCAAGTATGGTCTAGATCGAGTTTTTTTATTATCACTACATGTTAGAATTGGTCAGATTTTTATTTTATATTGTTCTTCATTTTCTATTTTTATTTGAATAACTAAATGTATAATAATAATTTTAATTGGAATTAACATTAGTAATTGAAAGGTTAAGGACATAAGTGTTATATTCCTGGTAACACTTTCCATATTAATATTTTAATTCTTACTGTTAATATCTATTAAAATTTTGATTATATCATTAATTATTTAAATAAAACATAAAGAACAATATAAAAATAGAAATCGACACACCCTAACCCGCTCTAACAAAACTGAACGAAAATTTTAATAGATATTAATAGTAAGAATTAAAATGCTAGCATTAAAAGTATTAGCAGAGATATAACATGACAAAAAATAAAGTTTGGACTTCTACTCGCTCAAAAAATAATAAGACAAAATTATATAGAAATTGAAAAGTTGAGGACCTATACTGGAAGTAAAGAATCAAGGGTATAATAGCCATTTTGATATGAGTTAATGGTGAAAATTGAAAGACTGGGGGCATAATATACTGTTGGGGACACAAAAAAATAATAAATGAAAGGTTAGGGACTTAGTAGGCCCAAAAAAGAAATGGGGACAAAATTAATACAAAATTAAAAGGTTGGGGACTTAGAGTGTAAATAACCCATTAATCAACTATCCTTCTTGAAACTAATTAATCCTACTCAATTAGGCCTCTCACCTATCTCTAAGTGAGCACATTAACAACCCTCTTATGCATTAATAACAAGAAACTCATGCAAATCTCCCTGAAGTTTAATCTGTGTGACCGCACTAACCATAAGAAAATCTCTGTCTTGTCAAAATTAATATTCTTTATCGCTTAATCTAATTCATGCATTCCTCTCTCGAGAAAAAGAGAATGAAATTGGAATTCATAAGTGGGTTTATCGAGAAAAGGAATGAGAACGAAGAATATTGCACCAATCTTTTTCAATCGCGAACTTGAAATCAGAAATCCCGAACAATCACTATGAACTTCTTGAAGAAACTAATGTAATTTGATGCATATATCGATATCCCCCACTAAGCACTAGTCTAGCCCTACTTATAAGAGGCTTAGAAGCCCTAAAAAGTGCTTAGGAATCGTAAAAAAACCTACCAAATTAAGACTTTACCATGAAAAAGGAAAATACAAATTTTCTACCGACTGGTCATTGCAGCCGCAATGAAGTGAATGCGCCCGCAATGAACAAATGAACGATCTACCAATTCCTTCTTTGCACCCGCAATCAAGTATCATTGTGCTCACAATGCTCTAACTTGCTCTTTGAACTTTGTTTCTGGGACAGGCGATTGCGGCCTTATAGTGCGGCCACAATGTGTAATTTTTCAAGGCCGCAATGACTTGCAATGACAATTTCATTGCATCCGCAACCAAGTTTCCGCTCTCTGAACCTTGCTTTGTGACAGATATTGCTCCTACATTGCGCCTGCTATGAATCATGTGTTGCTCCAGCAATGAACAAACGAACCATCGAGATTTTTTTCATCTTCTTTTCGATCCTCTATCTTTTTTTGTTATTTTTTGGTTCCCAAACTCTAGAATATTTGCAACATTTGTCCAAAACTATCCAAAATATGCAAATTTGACCCAAATCAATTGTCTACACTCCTTCTTGAACTATAAACTAAAAATTAACAGACCAATACATAAATATGCACTTTTAACTAAAAATTAAAACACTTAGAATGCAAATTGGAGTATTTAATTCATACAGATTATACACCTATCAAATCAAATACCACTATACGTAAACCATTATTCATCCTCGAACAACACACAAAACAAAACTCAAAACACTCAACACAAAACATAAACATAACTACTGGAATCTCCCGGCTAGACATGAGGCAAACAACTGATTATTAACTTATGGCAAATCAAGGTATCTCGCCTAATAAAAAGGCTCTAAAGAAATGCAAGAGTTATGAGAATAATTTTTTCTTATCCTATTTCCATGGATAATGATTAACCCCTTTGAAACTCATAAAATGTCATGAATAAAGGTACTCAAGCAACCTTTAGAAACATGAAACACAACTTCTACTTGGAATAGTATAAATCAAATAGGCCGACCCTCACGGATAAATCCATTCTTCACTCAAGTGTTTAAAGGTTAAGTGTTTACGCTCAAAAGTCTATCCGTAGAAAAGTTCTACCATAGGTTTGCAAAATTTCTCATTCTCCACCACGTAGGTGTGCATGTATGACACAAATCATAAGGACTTTTAAGGATTGTAACGGGGCTAAGAGTTAAGGAGGGAAAAATTTAGGAAGTGAGGCTAATGTTCTACTGGAACTAGTGGAACATAAAAATTATAATATTCAAGAATATATTCCAAGTGAAATCACTATTCTCTTTATTTATTTATTTATTTTTTAACTGCTAGCATCACCTATACAATAAGAGTACCCCCAACGTTCGAAAGTAACTCAAGCATTTATTTCAAAAAGGAAACAACCATTTATTTCAATTCATTTTTTTTTCGTAAATTGCCTTTTGACAAGACTAACCTTTCTCTTTGTTGTCACTTCTTTTTTTTTTTCATTCATCAACTCATTTTGCAAATCAATCTGGTTTTTCATCATTCTTGTGGTTTTTTTTCCATCAACTCTTTCTTCTTTTCACATAACCACACCACACCAGCCTATACATAATCAAATTGAACCCATCACCTTATCAATAACAACTACTCCTCCCTCCACACTTATTTCTTATACATCTCTAAGGAATAAAAACAACCACAGCTCCACTAGTCTATTGGTAAGGTAAGGTTATATATTATTTTTGGCTAAAGACTAATATAAAGGGGTGTAAAAAAAATCAAGCCATAAAGTTCAAAGGGTTTATGCAAACAATAATTAATTGATAAGGTATGTTTTTTGGCTAAACTAGGTTAATCAAGAAAGAGTAACTTAATCATACTCATGAAATGCATATAACAATGCAGCCTCAAAGAGAAATAAATCAAGTTCTTGAGACGCATACCTATGGAAGAATATCACACATGAACAAAGATAGTGAGACTAAAAAAGATATGTTAGTCTAAGGCTCAAAAATCTCACTAGGTTACATTTGTCAACATAATCCAGTTATAACCAATTCCAGGTAAAGTAAATAAATAGAAGGTGCGAGATCACTTATTCAATTGTATTATGAATCTCTCCAGTCTAAAAGCACAAAACAACTTGTTTTTCTTTCTTTCTTTTAAAAAAAATCTAGCATTACTTAAGATCCTAATTCCAACAAAGCTACCATTCTTTTAGTTTTAGAAATTAACAAGTTGCCGCCTCATGTCCAACCAAGATTCTTAAAAAAAGAAAAGAAAAGAAAAGAAAATAAAGATAACAATAACGCACTTAAACTCCCCCCACACTTAAACACTACCTTGTCTCCATTGTAGAATGAAAAAAAAAAAGAAAAAAAAAGGGAAGGAATCAAGAAAATTGCAGATCCTTTTTCTTTTAAAGATAAAATTCCTTAAATGAAAACTCTAAATACTTTAATCCTAGCATCTTAAATAAGATTGCCCAATTCTGAATTTATTTTGATCTAAATGCATGTAATAAAAATAAAGTGCATAAAGAAAAAAAAATAAAAATTAAGAAATAGAAAGGAACGAAATTACCAGGTGGTTTGACTCCCACCAGGCACTTATTTAAAGTCCTGAGCTTGACTGTGTCAGAAATCACAGTGGCTTATGTGAGGCTTTTATGCCTTGATTTGCATGCTATTAAGAAGATTAACCTCCTTTGTTTCCCACTTCCAGACCTGGACCTTCTTCTTCTTCTTCTTACCTTTGGCCTTAATTTCCAATCTGTATTTTTCTCCATTTTTTCTTTAACATCTACTTTACCAGTAATATAATCGGTTCGATAAACCTCTTCTTGGTTGGATGGTTGTTCAGTAGGCATGAAGACATTGAAAGTGTCATGTTTTTCCTCAACTTTCAAGATGAGCTCTCCTTTTTCAACATCAATTAAAGCTCGACCAATAACTAAGAATGGTCGGCCTAAAATCAAAGGCAAATTCCGGTCTTCCTCGATGTCTAAAATAAGAAAATCTACTGGAAATATGAATTTACCTACTTTAATGAGCCCATCTTCAACCACCTTATGTAGATATTTTATGGACCTATCAGCTAGCAGTAGAGAGACCTTTGTAGCTTTTGTTGTCCCTAAATTTAATTCCTGTAGACAGATAAAGGTATAAGACTAGTACTTGCACCAATATCACATAATACATTATCAAAATTAAGCTGTCCAATAGTGCAAAGTATTTTGAAACTCCCTGGATCCTTTAATTTTGGAGGCGATTTGTTTTGGAAGATTGCACTGCACTCCTCTGTCAAAGCTACAGTCCTGAGATCTTCAAACTTTTTCTTGCTAAAAAGAATTTTCTTCATGAACTTGAAGTATTTAGGCATCTGTGCTAGAGCTTCTGCAAATGGGATGTTTATGTGCAACTGTTTGAATAATTCAAGAAATTTTATGACACACCCCGTCCCAGGCCATCCTACCAGACCTGACACATGGCGTGTGCCGACGATGGATACCAGCTTAACCTGGACCCACTATCGAAGCAAGTTGAAAACTTGACTTGAAACTACATAAACTTTTGGATTGAAATGATTTTATAGTTTTTTAGATAGAGTTTCCCCCTGTAAAATGAACTTATCTAACCTGAAAATATAAATCACCTCAACCAAACAAATCATATAAATGGAAGCATATGAATAGATAGAATTACGCAGAGTTTGAAAGATCTTGAAATAATAACTTATGAAAACTATTTTTCAATCATGATCCAGCACTTATGTTTAAAAGTGTAATGAAAATATTAAGAGAATGCAATACACTGGTGTCTGGCTGAGAACTCCACGGGCAAACCAACAGATGCTCATGCTCAATCCTCCCTATAAGAAAAATGTGATAAAGTATATGAGCTGATAACTCAGTGAGTGGATAAGTTCGCAAATACATATATAACTTTTCCATGTTATTTATTCCTGAAAAGCTGTTGAACTTTGTAATACATAGATATAACTTAAAAACTGAGAGTTATAAAAATGTTTTGTAAATATCTTCTGAGCTTGAATTATAAGTCTAAATAATACTAAAACTGCATGCCATGCTAATAGTGCTGAAATCATTTAAGTGCAAGATAATAACTTTTGCCTAATAATATTGCAACTGAGCTTAAAATTGATATCTGAATCATATAATCTAAATGCGTAAACTGTAACTGAGTTCTAAAAGATAAAATCTGAATAACTAGCTGAAAATTTATATAAATATTGATAACTGAAAAATTCACACTAAGAGTACCGTTGAGCCATGACATGCATGTACAGAGTAATCTCGATGTACAAGGCATACTACTCAGAACTGAGTGATACTAATAACTAAGTAACTAAATAACTGGTCATGCGCGTACAGAGCAAGCCCCAAAGGCTAATACCACCATACACAGCCCAAAGCCTCTGTGTGTATAACGATGGGTCCCAAAGACCTATATATAGCTAGTCTGACACTGTGGAATGAATCACACCGGTGTAGAGCGGGTAACATCACTGAAGCTAGTCTAATATCGTGGAACGAATCACACCAGTGCAGAGCGGGTAATATCATGGAAGCTAGTCACTGTGGAACGGATCACATGATGTAGAGTGGGTAAAGATCATAGGTACTTTGGTGGTTTTGAAAACAATTATTATAACATGCTTTTTCTGAAGAATCTTATAACATGACATAATATATGCTTTTGTGAAAACTCTTAACGTAATAAGATGACTGTTTGTTTTTAAATCACATTCTAAAGATAATCACATCCTTAAATATTTTATGAGTTTCATATATTACCATAATAACAAAGAAATCATGCTTGGCTTTTAGAAAGTAAAACATTTGATATGCTCTAATGAAAGAATGCTTAATCTTTGGAAAATATTTTTCCACTCACATAGTTGAAGATCATAGCTCGTTCGACTAGCACGCCTTTTCAACCGGTTCGTTCATCACCTAGAATCATAATATAACAAATTCAATTTAATATCTAGTACCCTTGTTCCAAATAAGAAATATAATTCACTTAATTACTTCGAACCAAAATCCCTTGTTGGTAACCATTCTTAATCATTCGATTGTTATCCACATATGTACATATCCACTTTGCTCATTAGGATCTCCATATCATGTCATCATCACCCTAGCATCATACACATACGTCACAAATCATACTTCCACAATCATCATTGAAATACATCATGTTATCATGTCTTAAAATGCCCAATAACACTCTACCAAATAAGATCAACCATATAAATATAATTTCTATAGGATTTTGCCATCAAGATTTGCCTAATATCAATCCTTTAATTAATCACAGTAGATCTTGTTTCAACTAACCCTTATACTTTGTTCACAACATGTCACGTTCACAAACTATTTCCATGATTTCTACTTTCCCATTTATCCACTTTATCTATTTCCATCTAACTTATTTCAATTCCTTCTTCATTCATAATGCGTAAAACGTCAAATTCTCAATAACATCAACATGTTCATTTCATAATAGTTTTCCACTTATTTTCAACATTCCACTACTACCCATTGTTAAATATCACTTTTATTCTTAAATCATTTCTCAAGCATTATTACATCATAAGTTTCAATAGCCATATTCATATACATTAAAAGAAATCCACAGCATAGAATTCCCAACTCATTTTCTACTCATTTTCACCACCATTTTGCCATAAATTACATTTACCAAGCATAATCTACAAAATCCCCAAATTTCACGTAGAGGGCTTATAAAAAATCTTATAATAATATTCAATTGAAGTTACTAAGTTAAAACCCATACTCTCTTATGACATGGAGAATAATTATTAAGCCTCAATTATGAAATTAAACCGTAAAATCAACATCCAATACATAACGTATGAACCCTAGAAATCACCTCTTGACTTTGCTCTTTTGATTTGTGGACGAAAATCTAGTACTCATGTGCTAAACCATGCCAACCAAGTAAAATCCCCAAAATTTTCTCCCTTTTTCCTTTATTTTCTTTTTCTTTCTTTTCTTTTCTCCCCATTTCTCCCTCTTGGCCAAAACTTGCGTGAGTTAGTGTGTGTTTTGTGTGTGTTTGACTCCAAAATGCAAGAAAGTCTTGCATAAACAGGGAAATTTGCACTCAAAGCCCCTCAACTTTCTTATGTGATATATGTTGGTCCTTAATAATATTATTTATCCATAAGTCCTTCAACATTTAATTCTTCCTCTTAAATCCTATGATAACATAGATTTTGACCCAAATAATTTAATTTTGACCTTGACTTGACTGTTCCACATTTGACCTTGACGGTAAAAGTTGAACTTTGAAAATAGGAGAGCGGGTCGTTACATTTTGAGTATTTTTTGTCCAGCTTGTGCTTCATTCGCCTTTGATGATAGGGAATTGGAGGTATATAGGCTTTTGCTGGTGGCCTGTCTATCTTTTTATGTCTTTCTGCTTTGTTTTTTTCAACTGGTCCATCTTTTTCTTCAAATTGCCCAATATTATATGGCACCAAATTTTCTTTCTCAGCTAGCTTTTCAACCTGAATTTCTGGCAATTGTAATCCACTTCTAGCTATGATGTCGTGAACTGCTCTCTTAGATTTATTTCTATATCACTAGGCAGTGTTCCTGGTACTCTAGTTGCCACAACTTTGGCAATCTTACTCATTTGGGTTTCCAAGTTTTTAATCGCAGCCCCTTGATTTTGGAGACTCTGCTAAGTTTTACTCACGAACTGATTGTTGACTTCTAAAAATTTCTGAAACATCTCTTCTAAAGGGCTACTTGTCACCTATTGTTGTTGAAACATCGGCTAGGGGAGGAATTGCTACTTGATTATCTTTCCAGGAAAAATTACGATGTTGCCTCCAACCTGGATTGTAGGTCTGTGAGTATAGGCCACCCATATTTCACTGTTTATTTTCCATTTAATTGACCTATGCATTGTCAGATGTGCCAAGATGTGCGATAGGACATTTAGAAGTGGCATGATTAGCGCAACAATAGTCACAGACAGGATATGTTTGGACCATATTAGTAGACTGCTTTGATAAAGTATCAACTTTTTTTGTTAAAGCTGCTAATTGTGCTGATAAGGAAGTAAGAGCATCTACTTCATGAATTCCAGCAATCTGTGGCATTGACGATCTAAGTACCATTGGTAGCTCTTAGCTGCCATCTTCTAAAAAATTTCAGCGGCCTCTTCACAGGTCTTGTCATTAGAGAACTCCCAGCCGCCGAATCTGCATGCTTCTTGTTCTCATCAATCAACCCATTCTAGAAGGTTTGCACAATGAGCCAATCTGGGATACCATGGTTTAGGTATCGTCTCAACATGTCATTATACCTTTCCCCCACCTCCAATATCTTTTTCCCTTGATTCTGACTGAAGGAAGTGACCTCCCTTCTGATTAGAAAACTCTACCCAATAGAAAGAATTTATCCATAAATTTTTGAGTCAGATTCGCCGAGGTAGTGATCGAGTTGCTGGCAATGAGTAAAATAAAGTTTTGGCTTTACCACTCAAGGAGAAAGAGAAAATTACTACTCAAGGAGAAAAAGAACAATTTCATCTTAATTGTCTCAGTTGGTACTCCATTCATTTTGAACATCCCACATATTTCCTCATATTTCCCCAACTTCTGGTAAGCCATTGAACTGCATCATTAGTCGAATTAGATGGATAGTCCCTGGCTTGATTTCATAGTCTACAGTAGTAATAGCCAGTAGAACTAAGCAAGTTAAATTGTTTCCGAAGGTTGGCGTGATGTATTCTTTCAATGGCCTATTTGCCGCGGGCTCTTGAATAGCCTGATTATTTTCACCTCCTACTTCAGCCATCTTTCGCACAACCCTTTGTTGTCTGCACCTAGCTCTGAAAGTTCTTACAATTCCTAGGTGGTATGGTTGTAAGTCTTCTGCTCCACTCCTACGCATGCAAATCTACAAAATTAAAAATAAATTTTCAAGCTCTAGCATAATCGAATAATTTCAGTATTAAATTTAATCCCCGGCAACAGAGCCAATAACTTATTTGGTAAAATATGTGTGAAATTCGCAAGTGTACAGGTCAAACAAATAATAGAGTAGATTATGAGTGGGTTATCGTCCCATGAGGAAAGATTTAAGTATTGAAAATCCAACTCACAATCTAGTTGAAACGATCGAAACTTTAAGTTGCTTTTGATGAAAAAGAAATAAAAGTAAAACTAATAAAATAAGTAATTAAGAATAAACAGGTGATTATGAAAATTTATTCAAGATTTTGTGAACTTGGGACTCACAATTTCACCACCATTGATTCTCCTAGCTCCCAGTTCATTGATTTAACAAAAACTGATCCTATTTAATGATCAAATTTCACGTAATCAATCAACTACCCCTCTCGACGCTAGTTAATCTTACCCAATTAGGCCCTCTCACCTATCTCTAAGTAAGCGCGCTAACAACCCTCTTAAGTGTATTAATAACAAAAAACTCAGGCAAATATCCCTGAAGTTCAATCTATGTGACCGCACCAACCATAAGCAAATCTCTTTGTCTTGTCTAAATTAATGTTCTTTATTGCCTAATCTAATTCATTCATTCCTCTCTCAAGTTCAACACAAGCCAATAAACATACACACATCCGTGCACCAAATAAATGAAAGTCATACAAAACAACGATAAAGAATTAACTAGAAATTAACTTTTAGGCGTTGAATCAACAAGCTGGCAGCTAGGGTTCACAATGGGGCTACATCGTTCGTCCTAAGAAAAATGATTCGTTACACATAATAAAGATAAAATTCATAGAGAAAAAGAGAATGAAGTTGGAATTCATGCTCGGTTTATCGAGAAAAGGGATGACAACGAAGAACATTTCACTAATCTTCTTCAATCTCGAACTTGAACTCAAAAATCCCAAAAATCTCTATTAACTACTTGAAGAAACTAATGTAATTTGATGCATATATTTATGTGCCCTACTGAAAACTAGTCTAGTCCTATTTATAAGAGACTTAGAAGCCCTAAAAAGTGCTTAGAAATAGTAAAAGAAAAATACCAAATTAAGATTTTGACATGAAAAAGAAAAATACAAATTTTGTGCCAACTGGTCATTATGGCCGCAAATGCGCCCGCAATGAACAAATGAACAATCTCCCAATTTCTTCTTTGCACCTGCATTCAGGTATCATTGCGCCCACAATGCTTTGACTTACTCTTTGAACTTCGTTTCTGGCATAGGCAATTGCGGCCCTACATTGCAACCAGAGTATGTAATTTTTCAAGGCCACAATGAGTTGCAATGACCATTTCATTGCACCCGCAACCGAGTTTCCGCTCTCTGAACCTTGCTTTGTGACAGACATTGCTCCTACATTGTGCCTGCAATGTATCCTATGTTGCGACTGTAATGAACAAATGAACGATCGAGATTTTTTTCATCTTCCTTTTGATCCTCTATCATTTTCTTTGTTACTTTTTGGTTCCCAAACTCCAGAATATTTGCAACATTAGTCCAAAGCTATCCAAAATATACAAATTCAACCAGGATCAATTCTTTGCACTCTTTCTTGAACTATAACCTAAAAATTAACTAACTAACATATAAATATGCAATTTTAACTAAAAATTAAAACACTTAAAATGCAAATTGGAGTATTTTATCCATATAGATTATACACCTATCACTTAAACACACATACACATATGGTTTCGTAAAAAGGAAAAAATAGCCATTGCCTTCGGTGTCCTTCAACCAGAACCTCACTCGACCACGACCAACCCCATCGTTCCACACACCCTCGATCGAACTATAGTTGAACAACCATCACCCCTTCATTCGACTTAGTCAAAGATCTCATCGAACTTGAGTTCAGCCACAGCCGCCTTAACTCACAGCCCCATTCAATTCAAACTCAATAAAAAAAAGAGAGGGAAACCAGCAACCACCGCCGCAGCCACTGCTATAATGTTGCCAACCTTGTCCTCTAATCGACTCTGAAAACAAACACCCTTTCACTCAGAGACTCATAGGAATAGAAAGCCGTTAGAAATTATGAGCTACGCTGGAATTTTTCAAAACCGAGCCGCGAATTCTAACCCAATCTTCAAACTCTGTTGCCTTCAAAACTCTAGTCACAAACCACAGCTGATATGAACACCGCTGGTGACACGCCTCTAACTAACTGACTTGAGGTATAATGTGCGCCAACGATAAATTCTAAATATAAGTTAAAATTTACCGTCAAGGCTCGTTAACTTATCAAAATTTCTCGGAAAATTTTGGCAGTATCTCCCTTATCTTACGAATAAGCCACCTTAAAAAATTAAGAATTCCCAAGTTCATACTCCAACTATTAACAAACTTCCGCAACTAAAAACACACCAAGTGCAATTGGAGACATATCATAACATGACTTCATTTAGATAAAGACACGCATACAGAAGTATATAAATTTCATTCTCTTTTCCTTAATTCACACAAGCATGCAAAATATTTCATTTTATTTCTAAGTATGTCAAAATATATATTCCATTCTGAATTCTAACTGATCATGTAAACCTTGTCAAAGGCTCATCTTTAGAGCTAATCCCTAAAGTTGCTCAAACTTCAATTCTCTCCTAAAAGGAAACATTTAAGAAACATTTTCATGAGCAATAATGCTCAATGAGTGGAAATTTGAGAAAAACATCCATACTTTTTAAGATAATCATCCATCACATGTCAATCTAACAAGATCATAAGAAAAACTTATCTTTGAGTAAAAATTTATCATACAAAGATTTCCACCAAAGAAGTATCCATCGTCTCATAATCATAATGTCAAGTCATACACGCATAGACACCAACTTAGGTCATAGGTACCATATGACCCCTTTGCCTTAGGCAGCACAACAATCAACTTGAGCCATAGGCCCCTTCGTGTGGGCAACAATCAACTTATTAGCTTGAGCCATAGGCCCCTTCGCCAGTAGGCGGCATTTTCATGACATAGGATACAACTTGGGGAAATTTTCAAATCATTCATCATTTGAATTTCTAATAATCATATCTTTGAAATTCCTTAAACATCATATTCGTCAATTTCATAAATTCCTCGAATCAAAGAAGAAATTTCAAGGACTTCCACAAAAGCACTTTTGTCTTAATTTTCAAAGTATCATGTAAAATCAAAACATAAAAATTTTCATTCATAAAAGAGTAGAGAAAATTCCGCTTACAGGCTATATATACGATTTAGCTCGATTGGTAAGCTTTTCCAATTTCTTCATTGTCCCCTGTAACATAAGTTGATAGCACAATCAATAATCAATCATCCTATTTCACACATAACTCAATTCTTTACTTCTCTGTTCTCATCCTCATTTATTTTCTTTGCAACTTATTTTACTAGTTAAAAATTCTCTACTTAACTAAAGTTTCTCAACATGAAATTTCCTTTGGATTGGAAATTCCTCCTTTCATCAAATTCTTCAATTATCGTGATATTATTCCATAAAATTATAACACCAAATTATATAAAATTTCAACTTGTTTCCTCCATACAAATTTCAAATTTATACTGACCAACTATAACTTATTTTATACTAACATCTTAAACTTCAAACTTCATAATCTAAGCACGGTTCAACGCCGTTAAAATGTGTAGTAGACAAAATCATCACCTAGTATTGCATGTTCAAAAAAATTCGATAAACCCTAACAAATTTACATTCGTAAACTTATATAAACACAAGGCTTAAAGACCAATAACACTTACTTGGTTGATCCTTGTATTCTCCTTCCTTTTTTTCCTATGATTCTTCCAACCTTTTTCCTCCCTTCTCAAGATTTCGGCAGAATGCCTCAGATGGCTTTGCTTCCTTCTTTCTTTGCTTTTGTCTTTTTGATTTGCTTGTTTATTTATTTTACACACACACACACACACACACATCTCTATGGTCAAAGTCTCAAGAATTCTCTAGAACTCACTTGGACTTGTTTCAAATTTCATTTTTCACTTTTATTTTTTTATTTTTTTGGTTTTCAATTTAACTTCAACTTTGTATTCGTATTTAATTTGGTCCTCACGTTTCAATCTAACACGTGGAATGAACGTATAAGGAAAAAATTGGAATGACACAGTCGGTATATTGTTAGCCAATTCCCACAACGAGATGGAATCACCCAATAAAGCTAAAGATAGATAAAATGATACGTTTTATCTTAAACTCAATAACTCCAACTCAAGAAAACTAGGATAGAAATCCTAACCCTCAAAAGTAACAAAATTGAGTCCCCCTCCCCCTAGGATATAGGATACTCAAAGAGATTCACCTTTAAATTGGTTGTGTGAGTTCTAAACTAGAGCACAAGCTCAAGAAATAGAGTAGAAAGTAATCTCCAAGAGGAATTTTCATACAACTAAAATTCATGTTCAAAGTTCTCAATACATGGGTTAATGTCTTCTATTTATGGTGCTAGACATTTAAGAATAAATAAAATTATAGAAGAAAAGGAAAAAGAAAGGTTTAAAACTCGAATTTTGAAAGAAAAGAAACCCGCACAGAATTCCAGCCAACTATATGGGCGCAGGGTTGAAGTGTTGTGCCCACAAGGAAGAAGTCGGGTGGCTGTTGCAGCTCCCTGTGGCTGCAAGGCTAGCCGCAACAAAATGGCAGCCAACACTAGTTCTCTGGTCACAGCTTGTAAGAGTGCAAGGGAGAAGGACACAGCTCTATGAAAGAACTTTTCAGTCCAATCCACAAATTGCAATTGAGGTCCTGGTTCTTTCAGTAGAAATGTGATTGGACCCCTAAAGTTTATTATTTGCATCATTTAAGCCTCTAACCAAATTTCATGCCAAATTATTTCTCAAATTCAATCCCAGAAATTGTTTTTGGTTCTCCTTCGTTCTTCCAACCTTGGGAGTTATCGATTCAACCCTTTACAATTTAGTCTACATACTTCGAGCAAATCCCGTTTTCTTCAAAAGTAGTATAATTTAGATCCAAAAGCTATCCAAATAGTGATCTTAGCTTCCAAACCCAAAACTCTCATAATAATCATCCTCAATTCGTGTTGAGTCAAAAAGGGGACGAATTCAAATTGCACCAACAGCCTTTTCTGTTACCTCAAATTCCTTCATTCGCTCCCTCTCAGTCAAACGAACCCATCCCAGCGGATCCCCTTTTGATTGAGTCTTGATCATCTCATCTGTTCCTCTGCCATTTGAACGATTTAGGGCAAAAAGTATTTCAGGGATTTTGTATTAAATGAAATCTCATTTTACTCAAGCCCTTGTTCGTTTGTCTAGCATCATTTCAATCCCCACATTTTCATTTTCATTTTAATCAATCCACAAGTTTCAGTTTAAAATAAAACAAGCCCCAGGGTTTTTACGAAACTATAAATTTATCCAAAAACTTTCAGTCAAGCCAATTCCAGATCTTGCAGTTTATTCTTATCTGATTTTTGCCCTTAAAATTTATTATTTAACCCATTTTAGCCACCAAGTTTCAAAGAGACTTCTATTAGCCCTACAAGGTTTACAAAAAAACTTTTTAGTCCCGAATTTTCAAAGTTTCATTACTATCGTCTAAAATTTCAAAGTTCCCAGTTTTATCTTCATCTTTATTTATTTTAGTCTTGAATTTTAAGTACTTCAAATTTATAACCTTAGTTATTTATTTATTTAGATGAGGCGAGCAACTTGACGCGCGTTTAGTTTGCCATTTTAGCTCAAACTCAGGGGGGGGGGGAAAGAAGGAAAGCATTTAAGGTAGATTCCTATGCACTAAAGTCATTTTTTCAAAGAATGTGGACACCAGCTCTTGAATGATATAATGCAATTATATGTTATGTTTTGATGTATGAGCTTTATGCTATTCACCAAATTTATATGAAAGTTTATTCACATAATTTTAGCTTACCTTAATCAGGAGTCCACTGATTTAGCTCGCTATATTGACGGGTCTACAGACATAGACATCTAGCTTGTTAGAATTTGCAAGCTCACGAATTTAATTACATGAGTACATGAGATTGACTTCATAATACGTAATGCATGCTTTAAATTTTAGTACGCGGAAACTACTGATTGTTTCTGTGAAATACTCAACCTTTATCTGAAAACATTTCAAGTTCTATAGCTAGCAGCGACTTCACCAGTGGTGACAATTGAAAAAGGAAACTTTTTTCCCCTAACTAATGATGTTTTGTTAATAGTTAAAGCCTTCGATAAAAACTTCACCGTTAATGCTATTGCAAAATTCAATTATGTTATTTAATGATTTCATAACAGCTTTGTTGAAATATTATAGGTTTTATGACATGATATTTTAAAAAAAAATCCACACTAATTATTTAATTATTTAATTTATTCATTTTTCTTAAAAAAATTAGAATGTATTTAGTCGCGTCTCGAGTATCTAAACTTAGGGCATTACACAAAAAACAAACAACACACAACTACAACGACATTACACTTAACTATAATCATAAAATCCTAAATCCATCACCATTTCACCCAAAAAAGAAAAAAACCTAGATTTCACATAAATAACTAAATATAACTATGAAACGAAATACACATTATTAGAAAATAAATTATAGCATAATCTCAAAATATAAACAAATCTTCAGAAAGTATTTCTCAGGTGATTCTTTCGATGAATCAGAAATCTCATGTTTGCGTCTAGGAAATGATAGAGTAACTTTTTCCTCTTCGAATCACTAACAACAACGAATTCCAGTGAATGATTGGCTCACGAAATAGAACATGTAATACGACGCAAGCTACTTATCTTCAACACCAATAACACAATGCAATAACTTAATATGTAGCAATAAACAATCAGATCAAGAAGATCAGTTGAGATTTCAAATAATTGATGAAGAGTTAAGGTTCTAACTACGGTAGGAAGAAGAAGAAACCGTGAAGAAAGCTTCTAATCATGATTAGTAATAATTAAAATATTGAATTAAACAAAATAATAATAGGCTAAAATCTCAAAAATACTGAAAACGTTCTTTTAATTTGTAAAAAAACCCAGTAAAAACAGAATTAAAAAGGCAGTAAATATAGTAATTGGCAAGATAAATTAAATTAAGAAGAATGATTTTAGAAGTCTAAGACGGTGAAAACAGGCCCCATCCAGTTCCTTAAACAAATCCAGTTAATTTTGACATATCGCCGTGACATTAGCAAAATTGTGGACCGAAAAATATGAAATTGAGCCTCCAATTGTAATTGAAAACTATATGTAAATATATACTACTTTCGTCTCACAAAAATCGTCCGTCAAGTATTTTTACATAGATTAAAGATTAGTATGTAGTGTGGTTGAAACATTTAATTTTACCTTATTTTTCGACATATAGTTTTGTGTCATTAATTGTTTGAAGTATTTTTAATGCATAGGTAGTTGAATAACAATAATTCATTAGGCGTACATATGAAATAAAATATTAAATTCATATTTAATATGATAAGTAGACTATCTTTTTAAGATGAACGAAGATAGAATAGTCAACTATGCATATGGACGGAGGTAGTGTGTGTGTGTATATATATATATATTTATATATGATGTTTCGTTTCTTTTATTTTTCTTGAAGATTAATGTTTCTTATTTTTAAAATACATTTTCATGTACTCCAGTTATTTCATTTCGTTAAATATATAATATTGTCGGTGCGAGTAGAAACCAGTTTTTTTTTTTTTTTTTTTAAATGAAGCCAAAGAACAAATTTCGGGTTTCGGTCTATTCACTGACCGTCACAACTCGCACTCTCCTGTACGACACCTCCCCGAATCGTTTAGGACAGATAAGCCTGTGGAAAATTGGGGGGCCGGAAAAGGACGATAATAAACAAATTCGAAGTCGAAATCCCTAGAATTCCATTACGGGAACTACTTAGAAGTAATCAGAATCCTGTTTCAATTTCGCCAGGAATTTAGTTCATTCAACGACGTTAATATTAGCGATGGATTTGGCATCAGGATCTGATGACGCTCCGTCTACGGGATTGGGTATGGATACGGTTCCGGATGTGGGCTTATCCACTTCAACCCCCATAAACTCCTCAAATATTGGATTCCAGGTTTTGAATGCTTCTATTCATCTGCTTAAATTGGTTTGTTCAAATAACTTGTAATTGTTGCAAGGGAAAATGTTTCTCGTGGGATTTTATCATTATCTAAACTTCGAATTATAATTTATTCAGCTGTTAAAGAAACATGGATGGAGAGAGGGAACAGGACTTGGAGTATCTGAACAGGTACTTCTTACCTTACACCTATTCCCTTTCCAATTACTATTTTTTTTTTAAATTTATTTATTTAATTTAAAAACTGAACTTGAATTAGGATTAGTTGCTTATTTTATATCTCGCAGAAATTCTCTTTTTAAGAATATATGAGTTGTGGTTTTATGATTCGGAAGATTAACAACAGAAGAAAGGCATAACGGGAGCCCGGATTCTTCTTTCCTTTTTCCTTTTTTGGCGGTTGTTTTCCACTTCATCATTTTTCCATTTTTTTTGGGTGGGGGTGGGGTTGTTGTGGGGGGTGCATCCATGTTAGTGAATTCAGTAGTCAAACATTTTAAATCCACACCCGTTGCATCATGGATTTCCATATAAAGTTTTTTCTTCAATGGGAATTGCAGAAGTCTTTCGGATATCTTTGTATAAAGGGTAATTTTCAGCTAACGTCCCCAACCTTTCAACAAAGTTGAGTTTACGTCCCTAACCTTTGATTTTAGTCCTAGGGTCCCTAACCTTTTAAAAATGTTACATTTCAAGTCCTTGTGACGGAAACCGTCAATTCCACTGTTAAAATTAGGGGTATTTTGGTCAAATACAAAAAAACAAATATTTTAATATTAAAAAAAAAAAAAAAAAGAGAAGGTGGTTTTTGGAGGGGGGGACTCGGCTGTCGGAAATGGCAGCCCTTTGGCTGCCATTTGCCATTTCTAGCAACCGAAAGGGGGGGAGTCTCCCCCCCCCCCCTTGGCTGCCATTTCCGGCAGCAAAGGGGGGAGACTCCCCCCTTCCCTTTTTATGGCAGCCAAAAGCTGCCGGAAATGGCAGCAAAAGTGCTGTCATTTCCGGCAGCACGGGGGGAGACTCCCCCCCTCTTTGGCTGCCGGAAATGGCAGCACTGCTGGAAATGACAGCAAAACTGCTGCCATTTCCGGCAGGAAAGGGGGGTAGACTCCCCCCAAAATGGCAGCCAAAAGCTGCCGGAAATGGCAGCAAAGGTGCTGCCATTTCCGGCAGCACAGGGGGGAGTCTCCGCCAAAAATCTACCGGAAATGGCAGCAATGGCAGCCAAAAGGTGGGCTTTGCTGCCGGAAATGGCAGCCAAAGTGGGGGAGACTCCTCCCCTTTCGGTTGCCGGAAATGGCAGCTTGCTAAGTCCCCCCCCCTCCCACTTACTCTTTTTTTTTTTAATAGTAAAATATTTGTTTTTTTGTATTTTACCAAAATACCCCTAATTTTAACGGTAGAATTGACGGTTTCCGTCACAAGGACTTGAAGTGTAACACTTTTAAAAGGTTAGGGACCTCCAGGACTAAAATCAAAGGTTAGGGACGTAAACTCAACTTTGTTAAAAGGTTTTGGACGTTAGCTGAAAATTACCCTTGTATAAAATAGACATTGATTTTTAATATAGCTTTATTAATTTCAATAAATAAAGACTAAGAGATCAACGAAGCTTCAAAATGATCTTCTAGTTGGTTTTTTGCAAGAAAGAAAGCCAACTTTGGAACTTGGGAAGTGTTAGTTTTTTCTGGTATTGGTAAGTGCAACCAATTCTCGAGAACTAAATAGAGGTTGTGTACAAAATAACAGGTTAATTAAATAACATTTTAATATACGATATGCTAAATTGTCTGCATCTCAAATTATAGAAGAAAAAATTCCAAAATTTTGAACTTGGTAGGTTAATGTTTCTTCGGTGCAGTGTATATTATGAATACAGAGACCCCCAAATTATTTCTATGGATACAGCTTGCATCGTTGATATGGCAAAAAAGAACTTCAACCCTTCCCATCGTGCTTTTATCCTAGTGAACATTAGATTTAATATAATCCAAAATATCCAAATCAACATTCAACATTAGCACACGCTAAAATGCAATAAGAACGTCTGACAGAAATTAAATGAATGGCTTCCATAATATTAAATCACAAATTCATCATCTCCATCTTAAAATCACAAATTGAATGAATGGCTTCCATAACCTGTTTGGCTTTTGAGATTGTTTAATTTCCCGTTCTACTCGCTGGCTATTATATCTTTTCCTTAGCAGCCATTGGTTCAGCGGGCGTCGTTTTCTTGTTATTTAGGAACTTATTATAATACAATGATAAAAGTGATCACTTTTAACCATCCATTTTCTTGGCTATATGGTCTTCTTATACTTATTAGTTTGACTTCTTCAATAAGTGACCTAATTTTTTATTTTTATTTTAAATTTTGGTTCGCAACTCAACTTGAAATGCCCACAACTTCAAATTAATGCACTATAAGTTGTGCTTCAATCCGTACTATAGAAAACTGTTCCATGCTACGAAAAAAATATTTGATCAAATTCTGTGGAGACTAGACTAGCGTACTGAGGAAATGTTATGGAGATACGAGTTATTATATGTGTGTACCCTCATAATTTATAAACTCTAACCTTCCTAACTCAAAGAAAAATTATTGATTTATAGTTTTAAATAATTTTGTAGTTTTTATGCATATTTGGGGATATCATTGTTATTTTTAATCAATTAGTTGCTAACTTGGTATCACATTGGAACTGTGTGCTCAAAAAATCGCAATCAAGGAGAGACCCATTAATATGTCAACAAAATTGGATTCTCTTTTTAAAACCATGAACTGCATAGTAGATATAATGATTCTCACGTTCTTCCTTATATGATGAAGATCTAAGAACTTTGCAATATCTTTATATAAATCTTACATGTGAATTATATAATTTAAAATACCAATAATTCATCATTGCTATGAGTAAACATTTAATGATTTTCATTATTTGGTTCACAACAAATGCATTCAATTCACATAGATAATAACTCATTAATGCTACGTTGCCGCAATACGAGTTCTATGCACTACCATGTTACAACCCAATGCCACCTTGCATCACCACCTCAAATTGATATAACCACCCCTATTCTATTATCAATTATTGCTACAGAAGTTCACTTCACAAGTAGCAAAAATGGCTTGGTCTCTGCTCTTTCCCAGTGTAGTCAAATATTTTCAATGCTGGCCACACCAACACCACTTTGCCAGAAAACCTCCTAGCTCAATCATAAAGAGCTGATAGTCACAGTCACAATGTTGTCCTTACCACCAAGCTACACCATGCGTCTTTGTAAACCAATCATCGCGATGCATTCCTCCACATCCACCACATAGGCACTACAAACTATGGTAACTGTAAATTACCACCGCAACCGTGACTAAATATTTTGAGGTAACAAGAGGTAGCTTTGTGAAAAGTGTTACCGATATATGAACCTTTCTTGACTAAGTGTCAAAATAAAACGTCAATTAAAGATGAGTCCTTCCAAAAGATCCTCCTTGCCCCCTGCAGTCTGACTTCTTTATCAGCTAATTGGTGGAAACTTCACGTGCAGGAGAAAAAGCCACGGAGATTGTAAGGAGAAAAACTGAAAATCAGGGGTTGGGAGAGTGGTTTTGGGTTCTGGCGCTAATAAATGGTAACTTTCATTTTATTTATTATATGGTAATTAGTTATTTATATATTTATTTTTGGGCGGGGTGGAGGAAGAGCAAGTGAGAATGGCTGGATAGGAAGAAGGAGAAGAATGATTAGGGTGAGGTTAGGTAACTAGTTCTTTGATTATAATATAAAAATATGATTTATAGCTTAAGTATGAAAAATAAATCAAATCTATTTTGTCTAAAGTTTGGCCTTAAGTGAAGGAAAAAAAGCTGGTTTTTCAAACTATGTCCTTATTTAATTTGAACTCTAAAAATAATTTGATGTTTCGCTGAGTTTCTAATCATTCTTGATTCTGTGCAGGGTAGGTTGGAGCCTGTACAGGTTTATTTAAAGAATAATAAACGAGGACTGGGGTCATACAAACCCAAGAAAGCAAATGACCGGTTGGGAAACCTTAAAAAGCCACCTGATGGGAATGGTGAAAAGGTAATTACTATTTTTGCAAGATATTTCATTTATCATTTCTGTTTGTCTATGTATCTTATTTATTGCTGCATATCTTTGGGGAAAAATAGTTGGTGAATACTCTAACTAAGGATCTTTCTTCAACCATGTAGGACTGGCTCATTTTATGAATGCTTTAGGAACCATGAATACAGCCATAGGAGCATCTCCAAGAGACTCTTTATAATTAAGCGAGCAACTTTCGTAAGATAAAGTTCATCTTTGGATTTGAAGAGAAAAGTTTTCCATGCTACAACACTCTTTACATTTGCCTCTTTATTTATCATTACTTATCCATATGTATTTGTTATAATTTGCTTTATCAGCAAAATAAATAGTATCTTTTATTTTTTACCATTAAAAGTTGCAAAAAGTTAAGAAATTGGTGGTTGGGAACTCCAATGCATTTAATGTAAATAGAGGGTTGGAGAGCCAAATTAAGAGAACCTTTCATTTCAAGAGCCTCTTGGAGATGCTCTTTTGTCTTTTAATGGTAATGAACCGGTAGGATGTCTTTGTTTATTTGGTGAGAGATGAAAGGAATTGGTTTTCTTTGTCTTGTACATTAAATCTCGGGAACAGTTATCTGAAAATGTCCATGTATTATAAATGGTGTCTGTTGCTTATGGTACTGTCCGCTAGCTGATAAGATCGCTGGTTTTCTTGTTACAAAAATGCATCTATTTCTTTGTGGGACTACTTTAGATCATGGAAAATGTAGGATTGTAGAAAGTTGCTTCAGCGTTTTGTAAATCATTAATGCTGAGCTGATGCCAAGCTGGCACTTGTTCTGTTTTTGTATCTGAATAACGGCACATTGCAATATTTGATATTATAATGGCATTGCAAAGGAAGTGCTTAATAAATTGCATGTGAATTGATGTTTTGCATTTTAGATTGAGCCTTCCTGTGATTACAAGTATATTGTGGGGGGTGTTCGAAGTCCATAAATTACATTGTAGTGCCAGTTGCTGCCTTGGCACCACTGAGGTGGGGGAGCCGACAACTAAAACCCGCTAATAGGAGGCAATTATATTTTTTTTCTGTTGGTCTATTTTACAAGTGAGACCGGTCACTGACACCACTGTAAGGTATTGGAGGCTTGATATGTCCATGACGCCCCCCCCCCCGGGGGGCCGGGGGTGGGGAGGGACGACAACAACAATAATAATAAAATCAAATATTTATTTTGATATGTCATTTTAATTTTTATTTTAAGAGTTCTTTCTGAGCGATAGCTTTGAGTGTTGTATTTATGTATACTAATTGTCAACCGTTTCTGCCTTGTACAATATGCTATTACTAACTGCCATAATTGCTTCAGTCGCCAAAGAAGAAAGCGAACGGCGTCTCTAAGAAGAGGAAGAAAATGCAAGAATTTGAGAAGCAATTGCAAGAGAAGGAATTTGATCGGAACTTTTTCAGGGAGTTCTGGCCTGATAACGTTTGATTCATGGTGAACTGTAAATGGATTCACTGGTCATGTGTTTACAAAATAACTGCTAAAGCGTCTCAAATTCTGTTCCATTGGAGAGGGTTAGAGCAAACGGTGTAAAAATTGTAGAAATGTCCACATCGTATAGGGAATTGTAATTGCCATATTTGCTCACTGTATATCTTTTGTTGAATTGCGGGTTAAGATAAACAATGAGAGCAGATTTGATGCCATGGAATACTTGAAGAGCCTTTTCTAACTGAACATGAGCAATGGGAGTAGTGCTCAAGCTTGTGTGAGGGAAATATCAACATTATCCTTTTGTAAAATTGAGTCTTCTCTCGTGTCTTTATCAGTTTTTCGTATTCCAGCAATGAATCACACACGTGCCGCCTACAACTGAGTTATTAATTAATGGTTTTTGCTAGGTATAGAATAATTCTATTCGCAGGCACTTGTTTACTAAAGTTTTGCAAACCGTTTGTAAAATTATTTAATGGCCCTTATGTTGACTAAACAATTAGTTTATGCCTTCTGCTTCATAAAAGTTCAGTTTTTCCCAATAAAAATTTCTAAATAAACTATTGTATGTTAATGTTTGTTCTTTTATATATGTTTCTAAGTCTTTTAATCTCTTTCTAAATTAGATATATATATATATATGTATATGTATATATATGTCTTTCGGGTATAATTTTACTAAATAAGGGATTTATACATTGGTTAGTTCTCCTTAATTCTCTATCTAACCGGTGATAGTATTGTATTGTCCTACTTCGGTTATCTGGTAACAAAGTTAGATAAATGTTTCTTTTCTAAGTTCAATAAAATTGTTGTTAATAATTATTGTATTTAGTAAATGACTATTTGGTTCTTGATAATAAAGTTGGATAAATGTTTCTTTTCTAAGTTTAATAAAATTATTGTTAATAATTATTATATTTAGTGAATAACTATTGTGCCCTTAGAGCCCTAGACATGTACTTGTAAATAGGTTGCTGTTCTTATAATGATATACAATTCGTAAATTTTTCTCTTTAATTTTTTTCTCTATTTTTCTATTATTTTCTTCTAGTTTATAACACGTTATTAGTACGAGAAGCTCAAATTTTTTCAATCGACAAGCCGTTTTTCTTTTCCATATTATCAAACCCCGCGACAGATTGTTCTCTTTCTCAGCAATCCATAATTAAATATCCAATGTATATCAAATTGTCTATTCTTGGTTTTATGAAAAACTATACAATCAAAATCCTTTTCCATATATTAGTTCCCAATATACCAAATTTCATGTATCTGACGATCTTTAATTTCACGTTTACACTGTTTCAATTTCGACTTATATCTATTAAAATTCGTATGTATTAGTTTTGGACAACAAGGAATCAAACAACTTTTAAGCTTTATATTATCATTATTGATCACTTTGTTTACCTATGAAGGAAAGGGAGACTGGAATTCTGATGTTCAAAGGTGATGGGTAATTTCATTAAATCTACTAAAATAATAGGCTACTAACTAGTAATAGGTAATATGTATTGGTCTTATTCTTGAATGCCTATATGCGGTGTATGTTTCTGGTTTTCTTTGTAAACCGCGTTTAACTATTTTTCTTAATACATGCGTGATATATAGATTGATTACTATCAATTTATGTTTATTGTAATTCTCTAGAAAAAGGTTTGGGGTGACTGTTATTCTTAATTCACTGCCGAGACACGAGCAAATAGTTTTCTTGCTGATATTATTTCACTGGACTCTATACATAATTATTTTTTTTTTTTTGGTAGTTATTGAATAATTGGCGTAGTTTCGCAATCTTTAACGAATCATCAATTTATATTTATCATTTTTTTTTAAAGAAAAATGATTTATCAATAATCCTAAGAATTATTACAATAGTGAATATTATTTGATGAGATTCCTAGAGAATCACAATTACGTTTCATATTTTATAAGAATATAATATGACTAGTTCCTGAAGAGTCTTGACATATATTCTTAATCGTGACTTTCTAAAGAAACGAGATTTGTTCAAATTCTATTAATAGTATTAAAGATTGTTTCGTTACCGAACATGATTTATTCTTAAAGAGTCTTTTTAACTGTGATTGGTTTCCAAGAGAAACATGATATCCATTTGTTGGTAGTCCTAAGATTATCAAGTTAACTCACTATGATTTCTAAAGAACACAATTAAAATGGATCTTATCATATTACAATCCAACAGAGTCCTCCTGAAGCCATGATATATGAGATTCAAATATGTGCTTTCTTGAAGAAAAAATATAATAAAAAAATATTCTTGAAGAATACTTCATACTGCTCATTATAAAGCAATTATCTCTTTTATTATTCATTATATGCATTATTTATTTCTTATCTTATTATTTACTTTTAGTTCATTATTATTTTAATTAGATCCAATGGTTTATTACTCTTGATGTAGCACAACTTATTACAATATTCTCGTAAAATATTAATTGTTCTTGAAGAACAATATCAATAATCAATAATAAACTCTTAAAACTGTTGAGCTATGGTTGGTCTTACTCTCAGGTTTTCTCGCCTAAAGTACAACATTAAATTATTATTATTATTATTATTATTATTATTATTATTATTACTACTACTACTATTACTATCAGATTTTTCAACCGTAGGTTGCACTGGATCTAAAAGTAATAACAATAGTAATTTTAGGAAGACATGTTTTATCTGAAATGAAAAAGTGACATATTTAGTTGTCAACCATGTATTAGATGATTGTGAGCCTTCAAATTCACCATTTACATATTAAGAACCCATTTACGTTTGTCAACTAAAAAATATCGGTTATTTATCTTAGATAAATATGTCTACTTAAAATTACTCTAATAACAAATGTCAACGAATTTTTATACAAAAAATTAATAAATTATTAATATGGCCAGTTGAGTCACATATTAGTATTATGAGACATAAGCTTTAATAACTATTCTATCATATTAGATTTATTTGTCGGTAATACTTTTTGCACTAATTAATTCTTTTTTTATAATGCGTATATGTGACGGGAGGAGAACCAATATCAGTTATTTATGTCAAATAAATATTTCTCCCTATAATTACTCTAATAATAAATGTCAATGGATTTTTATACAAAAATTTAATATAAATTATTAATACAGCCAGTTAAATCATATATTAACATTATGAGACATAAGTTTTTATAACCATTCTATTATATTTGAATTTATTCGTCGGTAACACTTTCTGTACCAGTTAATTCTTTTCTTCTTTTTTCTTTTTTTGATACACTGGGTGTAGGGGAGGGAGGGGAGGGACATGTGTGTTTTAACCTATGACCTCCTGTCTAAAACATAATAAATCTAACTGTTACTCTAATAACAAATGTCAATAAATTTTTATATAAAAATTTAATATAAATTATTAATACAACTACTTGAGTCATATTGATATCATGAGACATAAGTTTTTATAATTATTCTATTATACTTGAATTTATTCATTAATAACACTTTTTGTACTAGTTAATTCTTTTTTTTTAAACAGTGAGTATAGGGGATGGGAGGAGCAAGTGTGTTCTAACATAAGACCTCCTGTCTAGAATGTGAGAAATCTAACTGTTGTAGTACTTGTTTGAATTACAGTACCAGTTAATTATACATATATAAATAAAAATTAATTGAAGTGATTCAATAAAAATAAAATATCTAATAAAAATTGTTGAACAACTATTACAGTGCAACCGTGTCAACATTCGGTCTATCTCTTAAATAAATAATCCAACTTCAAATACGGTAAGACTTAATTTGTTCCATTAGGAAATTATCAAAAAATTCTAATTTAATTATAGAATCAGTAAATTGGAGTAAACTAATCAATTTTATTATTACACTACAATAATTATATAAAAATTTCTTCAAAAATTATTAAAAACTAAAATTTACAATTAAAGTTACAGATTTTTAGAAATATATTAATTTAGAAAATTGCTATACTTGTTTTTTCGAATCATAAAAATTACTACGTACTTTTTTTTGAAATAAAACTCTCAATTAATTCCTTATTCGATTTGATAAGTAACAAATCCCTAATTCAAAATATTTAGCTAAAAACCACCGTGAATTAAGCATCAGATATGGGTTAATAAAGGAAAACTTGAATATTATTAATAAATTAGTGAATATTAGTTAATGAATTAGTGTAACAATCTCAAAAAAAAAAAAAAAAAGAAGAAGATAAAAATAAAAATACAAAAGAGGAAACTAATTAAATAGTTTTGATCACCTACCCCATGTGAGTAGATTAAAATCTACCCTCTCCTGCATGGCATCATGCCATGTAGGAGGGAGTAGACTTTAATCTACCCACTCCTTCCTACATGACATGCCATGTAAGAGGGGGTAGACTTTAACCTACCCACATAGGGTAGGTGATCAAAACTAATTAAATGATTGCATCAAAAATATTATAGAGCCAAAAATCTTACAGAGCCAGAAAATGAATAGAAAAAACTACCCTTCTCTCATTTTATATATATAGGCTAAAAAATACCTTAAATTGAGGATCGGATATGGGTTTATAAGGAAAAAATTGAATATAATTTAATAAATTAGTGTAACAATTTAAAAAAAAAAAAGATAAAAATTAAAAAGACAAAAAAAGAATTAAATGATGTCATCATAAATCTTAAAGAGCCAAAAAGCTTACAGAGCTAGAAAATAAACGGAAAAAGCTAGACTTCTCTTATTATATATATAGATTTTTTTTTTTTGGGGCCTCTCAGACGGCTTGGGCTGAAGGCTGTCTGAGAATACTGGGCCCATTGGCATCATATTTACTGCATGGTCACTGAATAAAACACACAGAGCCTTGGTAAATACACATCCTTGGTACCCGATTTACTGCCTATTCAATTTCTGCTTCTTCGGTATTAGACGCATTATTATTGGAATGCGCGGAAATAAAGCAATCTACCATAATCCCAAAACCAACTGTAGAAAATTATTGTTTTCTATATAAACATGTGTTTCAGCCAGCTTTGTTCGTATCTCACCATCCGCAGACAATCCGACATTGTCATAATTGTAATCCGTTTTGCAATCCACGGTTGAAAATGGCTACCTTTTCCCTTCTCAGTGCTGTCAACAAAAATCAAATGGACTGGAGGTTAAGAGTTCGTTGTGCTCGAAAGTGGTTCGTACTAGGGAGTGAAAAGTTCTTATCTAGCCTAGAATTTGTCTTCATGGATAGGGAGGTTAGCAAATAAATTACAAGCTTTTCATATTTCAATCTGTCCTATAAATGTGTTGTTACTAACCGTTTGATCTTCTTTTTTTTTTTTTTTTTTTTTGTATAATAATAGGGAGGCCTTATTCAAGCAACTACCGGCAGTGATTTGATCAAGAAGTTTGAGCACCAGATTGTTGGGCACAATCTGTACCGTATCAAAATTGTTTGTGTTGCTGACAAGAAGGGCACGTTCAAGGCAACCAGCCACCCTTATAGGCTGTTTTTCTGTGAAAATACTCATGTTGGAAGGAGCACTAATAACACGTTTCCAACCAACATATTTTTTTTCAAATCTTTCACGGAAGTATTGGCTACAGAAAACCCTGAAAATATCCCACTGTTTGGTGATTAAATTCTCTCCTACTTTTCCACAGTTTATATGAACTCTCAAGTATGCCTCAAACCTTCAAAAAATAACTCACCTGCGTTTCTCCATTTTTTGAACCACTTTGGCAGATGTAATAGGTTGCGTTTTGTGTGACGGTAACGATAAGCCACAAATTGGAACAACTAGGAACGGAACAAAAAAACTAGAGACGCAGCTTGAAGATCTTCAGCATAAATCTACAGACGTGTGCTCTTCCGATCTATTTTTGAGTCTGTAATTCTAATAGTCTCAATTTTTTTATAAGGGTTACCGCATTCCAGCAATGTTATGGGAAAATTATGCTGCCGAAATGCAGTGCAGGATTGAAACTGCATGGAAAAAACCTTTAGTTGCCATAATATAGCTATGCCGATCGAAGTGCTGCCAAGGTTGTGCTGATTTCGATTACTAAACATTTTCTGGCCACTGATTTGTTTTTTTATTAATACTGCTATAATTTCTATTCGTTATGCCCAACTCCAGGCCGTGGTGTGTCAAACACATTCCATGCAACAAAAGTATTTGCCAACGATGAGGCCAGGAGTGTGAGGAATACAAGGCCAGGTAAATCATTCGCCTAACAGCTTAGTGTAATTTATTTAATTACTCATATTTTTTCCTTTTTTTTGGGGCCCCGGATTGCGGACAATGTGATGCGTGATTTTAATGATTTATATTGCTATATTAACGCCGCTTACACCAAGTTAGTCAGATTTCCCATTTCTCCTATTTAAGTGCTCGAGAGGAGCTGGAGAAAGGGATTCAAACGTTGGTCACTTTCAATCAACTTACGTGCACGGCAAGTAAGTGTAGCAACATATTACAAATATCTTTGATCATTTTAATACTGCCGGATAATACTTCTTGATATATTAATATATACATCCATTAAAAATAGTATTGACGTTGCATTTGAGGGGATTATATGTGAAATCAGAGTACACATTGCCTTTTATTGCTACTAAACTTATAAAAGTGAACATATTACTAAATTTGTCGTATTATGAGTATTGCGATTATTGTTGCTATTAGTTATTTGTATAGTAATTTGTTTCCCGGCTTTTAATTGTAAAAATAGTATAAGTGTTATTGCAGTTTCCAGATCAGTGGGAGTTTTACGTTTTGATATCAAACATCAGATCCTGGGTTGTTAAAAATATTAAACTGTTAATTAATCTAAATTTATAATTAGTGGTACGTTAGTTGCAAATTTATGTGCTTACGTCAAATTTTCATACTTATTAACATGTATACATATTATTAAAGATCGACTGATAAATTAAAAAACTAGCCTACAAATTGTGTTGTGTAAGTTTAGGATTGGTGTTGCAACACCTTTACAATGACAGATAATATTTGTGCTAATACTATTATTATTGTAAGTGATTAGATAGCAGAGTCTTTGTTGTTATTTATTAGTTTATTTATAATTTATAATTAGTATTACAACATTTAGGATTACTCTTATTATTATTAATAATGAGATGTTTGCTAATAATATTAAAACTTTTAATAATTTTAATTTTATTAACAAAGAACTAATGAAAATGTTAACGATTATAGATTCTTATTTATTTATCCCTAACCATTACTACAAATTTTATTATTAGTATAATTATTAATGTTATTAAAAGTTTTTAGTGTTGATTACCTTTTCTTTTACGGTTAATATTGATGCTACAAATATTATTATTGTAACTGATTAGTATTATTAGCTGGACACGCCACAACCACTTATCTTCCCACGTGTTTTGGGAATAATCATGTAGATGGGCTTTACGTATTTTAATGCCACTAATTATGCTGCTTAGAAATTGTAATCTGACTGACCACTCAACTTCTAATGACTCAAAACACTGAGGGTTGTGATGACTGTACGTATTTTAATGCCACTCAGCTCCCCAGGTTTAGTGTACATAATAATATAGATGGGCTGTATGTATTTTACTGCCATTAATTATGCTGCTTAGGGATTGTAATCTGACTGACCACTCAACTACTACAGACTCAAAACACTGAGGGTTTTCTTATTACCTAAACATTCTGACACACAGAAATTTCCCATAATTTCTTCCTTCTCATTTCAGTTCTACAGCATCACTCGGTGTGTACAAGTCTAAACGAACAAAAGCGATACGCATTGGTACTTCGAAATAATTGTAAGCCCAGGAACTCCCATCGATCCAGGTTCATCAATTTTAGGAAAAAGGCCAAATTCGATTACCACAGCCTCTTTCAGATATCACAAATGGTAAGATATAAATTCATTTATAGTATTTTGCTGAATTTTTCCATTAGTTGTTCCATAAATAAAGAAGATTAAATATAATATTGTTTCCATTGGCAGTGCCGAGAGTATCTTTGAATGGTAGACAGATAAACTTGGGTAGGGTTAGGAGGATAATGCCATTGTCAGTAGGAAAATATGCGATCGGATGTGCATCTACATCATCCTCTCTACGAGGAACACAACTATTAATACCAATAAACCTGATGTCCAAACACAAATATTTGATATTCCAACATTGGCAAATTTGGCAGGTGGAATGACAAGACTTGATTTCTATTATTTTTTCCTTTGCTACACTTTTTATATATATAACTATTGTTATATTGAAACTGTATGCTTTCTCTATTTTTTAAAATCAGGGAGTAGCTCAAACAGTTCTGCAGTTCGGCAAATAGGTAACTCATACACAGAAACTCTAGCTGAAAAACATTTTCTTATAATTTAGTTTTCAGTTAAGATATGCTCACTCTCTTTCTATTTCTTTTTTCATTTGTGTGCTAATAGCAAACACGACATACACTCTAATTGTCAAAGTAGTAGGTAAATTTTTTAGACGTACCTGTAATGCCTGTTGAACATTTTTTTTTGTTTTGTTTGCTTTTTCAATCGGCCAACTCTTTAGTCTCAAGTGTGCTTGGACTATTACGAACTTGAGCTGATTGACAAAAAAATTAGGATTTTCAGAGTGTACCATTGACAGGGATAAGTTAAATTATGATAACCAATATATGGGCCATAAATCTTACCATCAACATGAAGCAAAGACAAGTACACAACCTGATGAAACAAAGACACAAGATTTATTAGATCTACTGATATTACTTTTTTTTATGCATTAAAGCATTTGTAAATGCGAATAAATTTAAATCCTCAATACTGCCATGAAAATGCTTATTACCTTTTAGGCTAAGTCGTTTTTTCTAAAATTTATTTATTAATTAATTTTTTTTTGGGTACTGCCATATTCAATCTATTATTCATGCTAAAATGTGTACAAATATTGTAAATTAAAAAAACGTGCAAGCAATTAAATGTTTGCTAATTTCAGATATGTACTATAAATTAATTGTCCCATATATCAAATAAAAAATATCAGTGTTGACCTTTAACATCTATATGTCCAGTAATCTACCATGCTCGATCAACCTCCATCCCATCCGCATTCAAAATAGTTTTAAAATATTACAAAAATTACATCTCAGTGTACAAACATTACACTGATGGGTGGGAAAAAGCCGATTAAACATCTCCGACTCAAGCAGATTTTACATGCCGATTCCTTTTTTACAGATCAGTAAAAAAATTTTTATAATAACGTATCTAATGCACGAGAAAAAAAAATTTTTTCCTGCGTGAAATAGATCGAAAAAAAAAACACGTGTGTTTCTATTTACAATGATATTAAGTACAACGACCTGGAATTTTTTCTCAATAACTCCAACAACAAATCGGAATAAACGTTCGCCTTGAACGTCTATAGATGGGGGTAGGGGAAAAGGTCATCATTTAAATTAATCTAACAATTCGAAATAAATTTGCAAGAAAATTATGTACTTATCTTTTGTAGACATTTTACTACTGATTTGGTAGTCTATTTGTTCTGATCTGAGGTTGAACTATATATCTTAGGCAGTAATGGACCTGTAGACATCGATTTGGTGGTCGACTTCTTCCTATCTGAGGTTGAACTTTCCTACTGGGCCGGCAAGGGGTAGATGCAGCGATCTTTTACTCAATCTCTTCAGATTTGAGAATGACGAGCATTTTTTACTTACCGATTTTAGTTTAGGGACACATCAGCCCGGCATTGACCCTGATCGGCATTTGTCATCCAGCCACGAGAGGATATGGGCGGGTGGCAGAGGTGCAGATTTTGGTGGAGTTAGGGTTTGTCGGGAGGTGTTTTTGAATAGAGCTTTCTAGAGAGTGTTAGGTATGAGTTGAGAGACGGGTGTTTTGTATTGAAATGTGAGAAGCGTTCATTGTACGCGTTTAATAAAAATTGGTTGACGTGACAAAACGTGCATGATTGTGTATTGATTAATAACTTTAAATAATTATATTTTTCTTTTTTCATTAGATTAAATTTAAACAATGTAGTCTCTTATATTGTGAATTTAATCTTTTATTAATCTATTGCTGTTAATAATGTTGTTCAATGTGTTTCTTTTAATTTTTGTATTGACTATTGTTTCAATCAAAATATTCATCACTGAGTTTTCTTCATTTAAATTATATGACTATACAAAAAACTAATATGTTACACTATCTGAAAACGTATTAATAATTTTTCTCATAGCATTAATATAACAAATTAGCGTGTTTAGATAAATACTTTTCTCAATTTAGATGTGTTATAGTGGAATAACGTATGGGTCTTTTTCTAATGCATTGTTGTTTGTAAAATAGTAGAAAAAATTAAATAAATTAGTGGTATTTGACAATGCAACGAATGACAATCATTCCTTTAGTTATCTAAACCTTATTTGTCTATTGATAAATTTTCTAAATCAGAGTTGTCACTAACTTATATCGTGTCTGACAAGTCGTTCAGGATTGAAAATCCTTATTTGTGATAGCAACGGTCATGCAATCAAGTCCACAACGAATTTTGTGTACAAAGAAATCTTTCAAAATTTGTAATGATGAAGTTTTTTTTTCTTTTTAGTTTTCTGACCCTGATTTCGAACTTCTTTTGCTTTTTCATATTATTACTGACAAGAACTTGCCACCCGTGCATCGCACGAGTAGAAAAACTAGTTATACTAAATGTTATATTCTAAATATTTGTGAAGACTATTTAATTATTCTTGAAATAATGATCTGTTGATTTGTGCTTCTAAAGCGGTATAAATTGGGTGATATGTGAAATAATACTCCTCAAGGATAGCATAAGTACTCATGTCCTATTGTCATTGAATATATAACTTTACATATTTTAAAGTTACACAAATGGCCAATGTCACCAAACTTCAATTAGTTGCACATTACATATCGGCAAGAATTATTTTTCATAGGCACTTGAGCTATAGTTCATTTGACCTCAAGTGACCCGAGTGAGACAATAAAAGAAGGAAACATATATCTAAAGATAGTGTGAAAGCACCTAGTTTCCTTCATTACAATCTCCACGATACCTTGAAAGTTGAGTACAATTCTGAGTTGTTCAGAATAAGCTCTAAATTGAAACCTTATGTAGAAAAAATAACCGATGCTGGAAATGACATTCTCTACCTTTTATACCTCAAATATGCTATTGCAGTAGCAATTATTGATAGCACAATTTCAATATGTACTCAAAACCCATATCCTGCCTACTAGTGGCTAAGCATAATAATGAGCTAGTCATGAAAGATCATGAGTTATGCCCCACTGGTTTCATTGCAATACCTGAAGCAAATGCAACATCTCATCATAAATGTGGGTGCAAGCATTGAAAAACTCATAGAGAAAAACTCACAAAAGCATCAAATGATAATTGCTTATCTGAAAAGGAACATAAAGAATATTTCTTAGATGTGGCATAAAAGGTCATTGACCGCGTACTCAGTCATGATCTCTACAAGCAGTCAATTAAGGGAAAAGGGAAAATAGAGACTAATTTTCTTGATTATGACAGGCGAGTTATTGTGAATCGTTTTAATATGCCCAACTTCTTTATCTACCCAAAACGGAGTATTAGTAACCTGATTGTTAATACAACTATGCATACCATTTTCAAGACAAAAAGTACCTTAAAGAATTAATATTAACTGAAAATAATGTTAATACTATATCAAGTGCATCAAACGTCATCAAAAGCTCTAGAAGAGCTTGTATTATTTTGACAAATAATACTAAATTATATATTTATGATGCACTTTACTTTAACAAATTCTAGAGAAATTTGTTGATTTTAAAAAATTCAACAGATACTACATTGAGATGATGCAAAAAAAGATAATAATAATTTTATATAAATTCCTTTATGTCTGGGTAGAAGCAGAAAAAGAAAAAATTTTCAGCACTTCTATATGAAATGTATTGTACGTTCACAAAAGCAATTGAGTCAAACTATGCTACAAACCTGAAGTTCATTGACCAAAAGGACTTTATACATTGGCCTGATAGATTTGAGCATACATGAGCAACTATGATACGGCAAGATAATTTACATGGATACGATCTAAAGAACCAGAAGTTTCTTTTAGCAAATGGTTTCACATGTGCTGCTTGTACACAAGGCAAGTTAGTCATTAAAATTGAATTCTCCAATTTTTTTTGAAAAGAATTCATGGAGGTATGTATGGGTTGATATACCTACTATGTGGACTATTTTATTACTTTATGGTATTGATACTTCTATTAAATGGTCTCACGTTCATTTGCTTTCTACTAAAAATGCAGTGTTTGCTAGACTACTTGTTCATAAAATAAAACTAAAAAGCCCAGTTCCTAGAATCAATGAAGTTTTCCTTGATGATACTTGTGAGTTTTTGATCTCAAGCATTCAACAACTACTGCATGGCAATCAGAATGGAGGTTGAACATTTAGTTGCTCATGTCCACATTCAAAATGCTTTAGCAAAACTGTTTACTAAATGTCTTTAATTAATTTCTAGACCATTATCTATGAAAACAAAACTCTCAACTTCTGTTTAGGATCATACCACATTACATGCCTTAGTGATGGTTCGTATGAAGCCAATCTATCATCAGTATTCTCTTTTATGATATGTCTTTAGTTGAGAATATGATGTTTCTTTCTTAAGCTGTTTTGGTTGTGCTATTCAAATATAGAATTATTTGTATATTGGACTAGAAGTTCAATATTTTGGAAATTTATTATTTGGCATGGCCGTTTAGACTATCCCGATTTGTTGACGATAAGAACTATTGAGAATCATGTGAAGAATAGAAGGTTCTTCCATTTAAAAGAATTCTCATGTGCTACAAGGTTTCAGGCAATTTGATTATCAATAATCACTAAATATTTGAAACTTATATTTGGAAAATATTCAGGATATACCGTATGGGTCCACTCACCCTGTATGTAGACATTCTAGATATTTTATGAATTTGAATCTACTAGAGGTCACATGTTTAACTCGTATTCAAAAGTTTCCAAGAATATTTGCTCAACTGGGATAAAGAGATTCGATAATTTATGTCTATGCTAGATCAGATGAAATCGACAAGAAATAATAGTCAACTACACATATTCATAAGCTCAATAAATAGTAAGGATGGTGAATCAATTTCATCAAAATTATTGATATTGAGTATTGGATAAGATAAAAAAATCCTACAGATTGTTACAATGTTAATAATATAACAATCGATACTTATGCTAAAAGAGCATTAAATATGTAGTGGAGGTTATTGAAAACTGAAATTTCATTTGACTGGCAATATATGAAAATTTATCATTAATGTGATAAAATCTGTGAAGGATTTAGTATGCTTAAATGGAGCATACAAAGAGCTAAAAGTTCTTGTATACTTTGCCACATAATATGAGAGAGATACGTGTTGTACTCTTTTTCTTCGACTAAGGTTTTGTCCTAATGGGTTTTTCTAACAAGGTTTTTAACGAGGCAACACTAATGATGTATCTAAATAATAATGTACTCTTTTTGCTTCACTTAGATCTTTTCCCATCACTTAACGAGGCATATTCTTTATGTAATGAATATCTGTGATATATATGATCTTAACTCTCAATATAAAACTCCTGAAGAGTTGATACTACCTGAAGCAGAATATATTTCAAAGCATTATCACGGGGAGCAACTGAACTATTTTTCCTTCACTTAGTTTTTGTCCCACTGGGTTTTCCTGGCAAATTTTTAATGAGACAGTTAATGTATAGATAGTCATTTAAGGAGGAGTGTGGTAAATAGTTATTGTATTTAGTGAATGACGAAAACCTAGACATGTACTTATAAAGAGGTTGCTTTGGTTCTCATAATAATATACAATTCATGAATTGTCTCTCAAATTTTTCTCTCTATTTTTTTATTTGTTTCCTCTAGTTTGTAAGAAAAATCTTTTATAATTCTTGGATCTATATTTATAAGGGGTTTTTCTCTGTTTACTTCATATGTTGTTACTCTCTTTACACAATTCATAAGCTAAGAATATAAACAATATAACTATTAAACGATAATGAAAGACGATATAGGATCCATCATATGTAATTAGAAATACTTCTTCCTACCAATGGGTCCATCACACTTCTTTGTAAATTTGATTTTTAAATATTCTTGACCAAAAACATTTCACTTACGGTTGTTGGACGCTGAATGTTTTCAGACACCCCATTTTCTGTGCTCTTTTTACACCCTCCCCTTCCTACAACGGCATAAGTTTGCCTATGGGTATGTCTAGAGTAACCAACAGCACTTCAAAATGCATTAGTGCAACCCAGTTTTGTTTCCTACCTCTAGGTGTATTCCTCAAAAAACAATTTTATGTCAAAAAACAATTTTGTAATCTTATGAACTCATAAATAGATAGTGTATCACTAACTACATTCTAATTTCACATATATTGAAGTGTGAAGTTTAGCCTTCCATGCCTGGTTATTCTTTGAAGACTTCCCTTTTGTATTGTAGTCTAGAATATTGAAGTGAAGAATACAGAAGAAGAAGAGAATTTTAGAAACTTGCTATAATTTCACTGATACAAAGATTTCTTAGATCTGTGGATCATTTATGAAATTTGCTTACATTCTGAATGAAAAACCTTCTCTTCTTATAGATTTGAAGAGATAAGGTTCCTTTTTCATTCGTGGTTACAAGCAAAAGAGAAAAAGAAAATATAGATTATAAGTGGAGATATATGTGAAATAAAGTCACCAGATTCTTCATGCGTTTGGCCTACTCTTGTCTTCAATGATTTCATCATCGTAGGTAAGCTTCATCATCACAGAAGTTGGGCAGGTCACCACAATTTTGACATTTGTGCCCCACTTCTACTTCGATTTGCCGGTGTAATTGATCACAGGCTTTTCGACTTAGATCCAAAATATTTGTTGAGTATATTTTCAGCATATTCTCTTAATTTCCATAGTCGATCATGGTTCTGCTTTACGCTTGCCATACTATAGATTAGTAACTTGTCATCGTTTGACTCGTAAACACATGCATTTGTTCCTTGAGCCAATGTTTCATTCAATTCTACGTACATGACTTTGAAATATAGGGCTCTTTTCTGGTATTAATTTTATCTAGGTTTCTTTGTCAAATATTTTTACTTCAGATTCTCCCATTGTAGGTCTACTAGTTGCTCCTATCTTGACAATATGTTCTTCTTTTAGATGTACATCCTCAACAAACTCTAAGACTGTTGAGTAGAATCTTACATAGATCATTTCCACTTTTGTGATCCCAAAAGTGTCTTAATAGCAGCTTTGATGGGATTTGGTAACAATGATACTTTCTTGATACTTTTGCTTGGGTAAATACATTGTATAAGTCCTTGTCCAAATAGTCCTCCCACTGTTGTTTCATTTGCTCCTTTCATTATGATGGCTTTATTGATGTTCTAGTGGCTAATTGTTCTCAGCCATTCTTTTTCTCTTGTCCTGGTCTTCAAGTATTCTACGTACTACAAATATCTGTAGTTTCTTCAGTGTAGCATCCTTTGGTTATATCTCCTTTGGCTTTTTCCTTGTAACTTCTGAGAAAGTCTCTTTTGCCAATAGCTTGCTCTTTACAAGAGGATGCTTTTGTAATTTGCAATTTAGTTAGTACTTCTCTTCCAGTTTTGGAAGTAGATTCTCTAGATAAATTTTCCTTTAGAGATTTATAGATTTCTCCTTTGTATTTATCATCAAGGATAACAAATTTTTCTCCAAGTGTTGTAAACTTCAAATTAAAGTACTCAAATTCTGATGTAATTTGTGTCACATGACTCTATAGATTTATATGGTTAACGCTGATTCTCCCAACTGCTAGATTTATCTCTTCTAGTTTACTGTAAACTACAATAACATTGTCAGTATATTTTATATGAGCGATTTCAAAATCATAGTGACCCAATTCTACTTGACACCTTATCAATCTCGTATTTGCTATGGTGGGATTTATTTCCTTAGTTAGCCAATATTTTACTTGGGTGTTATGTACTTTAATCTTAAACTTAGACGTTACTATAAATAGCTCAGACTTTTTAATAGTCATTTTAACAGCTAATAATTCTTTTTCATTAATATGGTAATTAATCCGTGTTTGTGTAAAAGTACTACTACTTGTGTATTGTGCAATTCTTTATTCAGTTTCTTCCTGATATTTATACCTAAGAACTACCCCCTTGCAGTTTCACATGCATCAGTTTCTGCTATTCATTCACATTATTTATAGGGTACTTCTAATTCTGGTAATTCTTTACAAAGTTCTATTATCTTTTTAACTTCTTCTTCTTCATCATCATCATCATCATCATCATCATCATCATCATCCTTAGGTCATGTCCATTTTGCCTTTCCTTTTAGTTTCTTTTGTAAAGATATCAAATATTTAGCAAGATTCGGCATATATTTTCTGGTTTAGTTGACTAATCCTTAAAAAACATCGTAATTGTGTCTTCTCTTTAATATAATTGTCAAAGTCTTGTATTTTTATTTCTATACATTTCTGTAATTTAATACCTTCTTGACTAATAATAGATCCTAAGAATTCTACCTTTTCCTTGGCTATTTCCACTTTTGATGCTGATAATATAATTCCATTATGTTTCAGTATGTCTATAAATACTAGTATATTACTCGTGCACTGCACGGGGACCAAGAAAAGGCTAATTTTCTTTAAAAATGATTTAATCATATATTATATATTTTCTAACCATTGATACTAAAATGAAATCGGTTGATGGATGATAAATTAATATAATAAATTAGAATGAATATATTAGATGAATATATAAAAGAAGTTTTAATAAATAATATTGAGGTCACAGTTAATAAAAATTTACGTTCTAATGTTAAATGTAAATCTAATTCACCCTAAATTTCGAAAAATCTCTTTGCAAACTATATTGGTTGTGGACTTTCTCTCAGTAGGGTGATTACCACAAACCACAATCTTTAGCCCTTTGCGATTTTCAACTCTGGAGAATGCAATATCTAATTGTCCGTGACTAAACACCAGCTTTTTCAAAGGAAGTCCAACATTGGTAAATGATTGGCCTTGACTTTTATTTATAGTCATTGCGTACGAAACAATGATGGAAAACTATCTCCTCCAAAATTTGAAGGGCAACCTTGTGTCAGAGGGTATCAATGCCATCCTTGGGATCAGTACCTTGTGGTTGGCATGAGCACCGGAAAGAATCTTTGCCTCCAGTACATGTTTCCTCAATCTAGTTATAACTAATCTAGCGCCATTGCACAGTCCAAGAGAATGGTATATATTTCTTAATAACATTACCTGCATTCCAATATTTAATTTCAACTCATGGTTTGGAACTCCTAAACACCTAATGTTGTTTAAGAACTCAGGTGCATGTATACCATCTAAGATATAGCATGAGTCAGAGTTTAAATATGATGTTCCTTCAGTTACATTCTGTGACAACATATAATCATTAATAGATTCAGCCACATCTAATGTTGGTGCTAGGATTGCTCTGCCCTGTAGGTAACTTGCATCATTGTCGTGATACAAAAATGCAAGGTAAGTGCTTTTCACAATTGCAGCAATAAGATCATCTATATAATGCACTAAGAGGTCATCAAGAACCTCAATAGTGGTATGTCCTTCATTTTGTCCGCCAGTAGTTTCATCACCTATGCTCATAATCAACTTTGAGATAGCTTTCAACTCATCTGACTCTTCGCTTGACCCACTATTGTTCTTAGTTAACTTTAGAAACCGACAATCATTCCATAAATATGATGAATTGATAATCACACCTACAATCACTTGCCTACTACCTTTTGGAATAAAATTTTTGTTTAAAGTCTCCTCCAAACACAACAGTTTTTCCTCAAAATGGCAATTCTAAACCAAGTGCACTATTAGATTTCATACGGTCTTGTATAGTCTTATCTAATGCCTAAAAGCATAATTTGTTTATCATTGGTGCTTCAACCTAAATGGTTAGCTTACTTCATGCAATCAATTGTGTAAGTGGACTCCCAGGCTTTATATTGCATGTCGAATCTTAGTTTGGATTTAAAGGTATTTGGATTTAAAGGTATGACAAATCTTGAATGTGCAGTTTTACCTTCAGGTAGCAAAAAGAGATGCTACTCCACTTGACATGACATTCAAGACAATCTCTCTCCTTGATCAGAGTGCTGCAAACAATGTTTTCCATATGAATATTTTTCCAGTTCCCCTATAGCTATACAAAAAGTACACACCATCATTGGATTCAACTGCACTTATGATCGTATCATAAACATTCCGTTGCTCATCTGTCAACTATGAAACCATGATTTTATGCTCTTCAGCAAGAGCATGTCTATGATAACGTAATTCATCCTGTATCAGTCTATTACTACAATCTTCAAAAAATCTTGAGTCTGGAAAGGGCATAGGAGAGAAATCACATAGAGATTTTCCAGTACAATGTAGTATCTTTTCAACCTCCACAAGTGCATGATTCTTGATGCCATCTTCAGACAACTGCAACTCTATACATGAAATCATAACTTTAGCTTATGTAATTGATAAAATAAGATATATCCATAAGTATGAATAGTAAGGAAAAATATAGATATAATACCATTATCTAGCACTTCATTTCTCCATTGATACAGTATGTCATCTAAAAGATGCTTCCAACACTTGTCCCATACCACCTCAGGTTGTGTTAAGAAATTCAACATAAGTAATGTTACAAAGAGGGTCCTCAAACTCTGTGCAGAACTCCATTCACTGGCATCAATAATGCCATCAATATACTCTTTATCATCATCAAGCAAACCAAGTGCGTAACTGGCTTCTTTGAAGGAATTATGTTGAACCCCATTTACGCATTTTAGTTCATCATAACTCCCTGCTCCTCTCTGTACATTAAGCAAACATCTCAGATAATATGTATCGCCAGTACAGAACATATCGTAGTCCCCCAATACATCATCCGTGTCGTCGAGAAGTCCACTCTCTATCATGATTGCCCCAAACAAATTTTTTAGGGAACTCAGAATAAGTCAACGATCTAGCCTCTTCATATAGGCAAGTAGCTCAATCCACTTTAAAAATTGAGTCTCACCAATTTAAAAGCGATAAACTACGTCTTCCAGACGATCTGTATCTGAAAACGTAACACTTTGCTCATCAGGAAGGTGAAAATTCAACCCTCAATGACTGGATATCTATATTGTATATCATATCCAAGCTGCCTTACAAGTACAGATTTACTGACAGTCATAGTACATTTTAATCTCATCAACTTCATTCCCAGAACAATCAGAGTTTGAGCTTTTATAGAAAGATGTAGTCACACGATCATGTCCTTTGTTGATGTATTTAAAAAGATATTTGATCACAGATGACTGGTTGCACCACTCAACATTTATATGGGCACGATACTTAAGCAACAATCATCTGTTGTGAGGAGCAACATAATGGTTGTCAAGCTCAACATCATTCTTCACCACGATCTTCCTGTCATTTCTACGTCTACAAACTAGATAACCATCATCATCTGTCGTATACTAAACCAATTTTTTAGGAAAGTTCTTTGTACATCGACCTTCAGTCATTCACGGGGAATTGCTCTGAGCACTATCACATGGACCATGTATCATAAAATCTTTTATAGCATTGCAATATTCAGGGCCAGAATCCTTATCTAGAATTTCAGCAGAAATTATATGATCTATATCATCGCCAGTAGGGTACTTATCCTTAGCCTCCAAAAATAGCAATATATGTACATGTGGAAGGCCACATTTTTTAAATTTAACTGTGTAAATAGTTGCATAAATATTTGTCATTTAAGAAAGATGAGAAAAAGCAAACAAAGAAAAAAAAAATCAATATAGTCGAGGCATCAATACAACACTTATACTTGTGGCTTCAATGTTCACTTGCCTTTACTCCTCCAAATAGCTTATTCTACTTGAGATCTTACATCAGCTGATCTAACGTCATCTTAAACACACAACACAATATGTCCAGATAGTCTACAGCTTTGTCCTCTTTTTTGAACAAATCGAACAATCTTTGGTCACTTTGGATTACACATAAACAAAATAAACAAATCTGGATACCCAACTCACCTAAGAAAAAGACATATATATATATATATATATATATCAATACAATGTTTACAGAAATTACAAATAAAACATTAAATAAATAAAGCCACTACAAATAGCCATCGCACCTTGATAATTTTGGAACATAAAACGTGGCCCACTAGTATACCTTGATGGCAAAAATATATGTTGACCTTGCGTTGATGCATTAGTGTCTCCTTTTAAAATTGCATCAGTTAATCCTTTATACATTTCACATCTCAATTCTTTTGATGAAAAAGAATATAATTCAACGGTGAAGCCTCAACTATTGTATAGGCATCAACCACAAACTGTTGAAACAACCTTTGAGAAAATAAAATATGTGATGACTCATTGGCCCGCTCTTGCAATCTATATGCAAAAAATTCTCTAATGCTAACATTTTTCTGCCACGACCCACACCTGACTCCGACCCACTCAAATCAATATCATTTCTATAGCAATCTTCACCATAAGGAAATACTAGTAGGTATTGAAGTCCAGGGTATGATGGATGTGATTCATTTATATTTTGTAAGTCACCACCATGGCTTGAATAATAATGTCTCGTTCACAAGGTGATGTGTCAAAATCTCCAACAATTAGCATTGCAATTTCATTAGCTTATGCAGTATTATATGCCTTTTTATCTCTTGTGCCAATAAGTTTGAGCTTCACATCAAGGCAACCCTCTTTGTTAAGCTTGTCTCTAGCCCTCCTAAATGATTTAGCCAAAATATTGTGTTCATCTAACATCATCTTCAAACGCTCAACAATACGGTTACGAAGCTCACTCGTTTTGTGAATCAGCAGTGCATAGTTGAGAAAACTTCAGAGGAGATCCTTCAGTAGGCATCAAACTCCCCGTCAAATGATAATTCTCACCGCTTATTCTAAAGGCGGGTGGAGACCCCCTTGCGTTAATACCCTTGTCTATAGTCCCTTCCATTGACGTGAAAGAAAACATAACTATTATATGATCGTACATTTTGAATAAAACGTTTACTATTCTCATCGATACCAGCCAATAAGTCAGTTAATATTTGAGGCGGTGCCTTCACTTTTAGCAACTTAATTTTTCCATGCATACAACACAATGAGAATTTGAGGTTTGATGTGTTATAAAGTTTGCAATCCTTTTCTCATACCAAAAAATGCTCCATAGTGCCCACATTGGTAAGAAGGATCCCCTGTCTCCCAATAATCTGTCACGAAGTTCAAAAGAACACATACAATTATCAAATGCTTATTTAAAAAATTATAAAAAATTATAAAAAAGGGAAAAAGAGCTTATAATGGAAAAAACTTTAAAAATAAAGAGAAAAATGTTGAAATACAAAACAAAACGGGAAAAGCACTTATTATTTTCTATTCATTTTTTTATGCTCGTACCAACTTTCTTATGGTTGACGATTTTTATAGACCCCGCCAGATGCGGCAGCTGACCCTGGCAACATTGAGGACTGACTAGATGACACATGATTAGATCTATTAGTCTCAGGGTCGGGAAGAAGGGAAGAGTGGCTAGGGAGAACTATTGCGTTAAATAAGAAAATATTATTTAAAAAAAGGGATGGCGGAAATAAAACAAGATCGATTAATATAAACAATAATATCAAGGGCAATAATAATTGCAATAATTAATTATGTAAAAGTTGCTACAAATAATTAGATGTACATGTCAAGAGATATATTAAAAATTAAAAAATGATAGTCCTTACTGTTGGCCATATCAGTCAACGGTGACATTAGGAAACGTGTGGAGTTCCTATCAAATAAATGTAACGTACAAGTAGAGCCCTCATTAGCATCGTTTGCATAAAAAATCCTCTTCTTTGGATTTGAGCTCTTCTCAGATTCTGTATAGAAGATTGCAAGCCAAATTATCATTAGACGTACAATTGTAAACAATGTTTGCACGATACTAATCACTACAATATAAGTACGTGATTCTTATTTCTTGATAGAAAAGGCAAAGTGTAATATCTTGTCGTTAAAGCAATTATATGGCAGCAGTTACATATTAAAGTCCCCAAATAACACGCAAAACGTTAAATTATTGTTAAAATATAAGATTATATATATGCTGTGAATAATTAAATATTTAGTGAATGACTACCCTATCCCCGTAAACTCTAGATATGTTACCATTGTACTTCTGAAACCCTAGCACTGTATCTATAAATAAAGGTTTCTACTTCTCATTGTAAACACAATTTTCTAAGAGGTAATTATTTATCTCTACGTTATTTTCTCTCTTTTCATAATATGTTATCAGTATGACAGATATTTTTCTTTTTCTTCGTTCTACCAAAGCACGTTTTCCTCTTTTCCTATGTTGAATGCTTTTATTAATATATTCATTTTTCTTTCCACGAAAGATTCTGCAGCAATGCTATTCAATGGATTCAACATATTATTTTATCCTTTTGTAATTAATTGGCCTTTTTCACCTTTCTGTTTTTTCCCCTTTTGCCACTGTCAAAACAATTAGCACTTGGCAATCTTATATTTAATTCATGATTTTTATGATAACAGAATCCTTATTATGGCACGATTGTGTTTAAATGTTTTATATCGCAATGATTTTGTTTTCTTTTGTGTAAATGACTTGGTGCCAAAATATTAATTTGATTATCCATGTCTTTATGTATAGATGTACATAAAGGGATAGCCAATATTCAATTTTTATGGATTTTTGGCTTCTAATTTTATATGTCACGTTGACAATCATATTTTGATATAAAGGGCTCATAAAATCTTCTCTTGATTGATTCCTTTTGAGATAATATGACGGCCAGTTACATAATAAATAAAAATTTGGTGGTCACATATTATATTACTCTCTTTTCTTATATAATAGGGAGATCATGAAGGATTCTTTTGATTGATCTTCTACTTGATTTGATTTTAGATGCCAATTACATAATACATATAAATATGACAACCATTATCTATTGATAAGCACTAATAGTCCTATTTAAATATATAATAACCATGCATCTTATATCTGTCATATTAATAACTATTATTTACATTTATTCATGCACAATTAATTGATCCAACTATTAGATATTTTGTATAATATTTTTATTTAAATTCACAAAATTATGCTGTTATAATTCTCATATAACTGTTTGTGTTACAAATCTTTGTTCACTGCTCCTGAAAAGCACATTAATTTTAATTATTTCCCCCGAAGTGCAAATAACTAATATTATATTATTCTTATCCCTGAAGGAAGGAATGAAAATTTACATTATACCTAATATTGGTTATATAATATTATTTTAACGATATCATTAATTAGAGTATTTTTCATTTTGTAGAAAATTATCTAAATGGCCAATATCACAAAATTAGAGTTTGTCGCGCTTGACATCTCAAGAAAAAATTACTTGTCATGTATTCTTGATGATAAGATACATCTTGTATCAAAGGGTCTTGGTGAAACAATAAAAGAGGGAAATACACAATCCCTGCAGGATTGTGATAAAGCACTAATTTTCCTTCGCCATCACCTTCGTGATGGATTGAAAAGTGAATATCTTACAGTAAAAGATCTTGAAGATCTTTGGAAAAGGTTGACTGAAAGGTTTGACCACCAAAAGACTGTAGTCCTTCCTAGAGCTGGACGTGGGTGGACACACCTTCCTTCCTAGAGCTGGACGTGGGTGGATACACCTTCGCTTATAAGATTTCAAAACTGTTAGTGAGTACAACTCAAAACTTTTCAGAATATATTTAAAACTCAATCTGTATGGGGGGAAAAATTACAGATGAGGACATGTTAAAGAAAACTTTCTCTACTTTTCATGCATCCAATGTCTTACTGCAGCAACAATACCGTGAATGTGGTTTCAAGAAATATTCAGAATTTATTTCTTGCTTACTTGCTGCAGAACAAAACAAATGAGCTACTAATGAAAAACCAAGCATTGCTCCCAACAGGTTCTACAGCACTGCCTGAAGCTAATGTTGTTGATTCGCCTGAAGCAAATGCAACAAATTATGAATGTGGAAGCAGTCATGGATGGAGACTTGCACGTGGGTGTGGATGGATAGAATAATGGACTAAATAATAAAAAACATGGCAGCAACTCCAAAAAGTATAAAACAAATGAAAACAATTCCTTCAAAAAGAATGAAGAGAGTTGCTATAGATGTAGGATAGAAGGACATTGATCACCTACCTACCGTACAACTAAACACCTTGTGGATCTCTACCAACAATCCATCAAGGGAACTGGAAAAGTCGAGACCAATTTTGCAAGCTTTGATGATCCAAATGATATGACTCATTCGGATGTCCCTAACTTTTTGATTGATTCAAGCTGCAATGTGGTTGATGATAGTGCTATGGAGGATATTGATTAATTTATTCTTGCTTTTATTTGCTTTTACATTGTTGAATTAGATATGAACTTATTCGCTTTCTAATCTTAATATTTAGTTGTCATGAGGTATTTCAGTTTCAAATAAAATATTTATTATTTGATTTTCATTGATGTTTAATTTTTTTTTAGATAAAAATAGAGTAAAGATGAATTGTTAGATGTTTGCTTAGCTGATAGCGCCACTTTCCATATAATTTTTCAGGACAAAATGTATTTTATTGAACTAACATTAGCAACTAATAATCTTGCCCAACAGTACAAGATTATGTATTAATGATGCGCTTTATTCTAGCAAATCCAGAAGAAATTTGCTTAGTTTTAAAGATATTCGCTGCAATAGATATCATATTGAAACAATTTAAGAAAATAATAATGAATATCTTTGTATAACTTCTTTTCTATCTAGCCAGAAGCAGATAAAAGAAAAGTTACAAGCATTCCCCTCTGGGATGTATTTCACAACTATAAAATCAGTTGAATCAAATTATAAAGCGATCCAGAAGTTCGAAGACTCGAAAAGTTTTACGCTTTGGCATGATAGACTTGGACATCCAGGAATAGTGATGATACGACGTATCATTACTAGTTCACATGGACATTCTTTAAAGAACCAGAAGATTCTTTTACCTAATGATTATCCATGTAATGCTCGCTCACAAGGGAAATCAGTGGTCAAACATTCCCCTACAAAAGTTAATGTTGAACTTCCAAACTTTTTGGAAAGAATTCATGGGGATATATGTGGGCCTATACACCCATCATATGGACCATTTAGATACTTTATGGTTTTACTTTATGCTTCAACAAGATGGTCACATATATGTATACTTTCGACTTGAAATATGGCTTTTGCTTGCTCAAATAATAAAACTTTGAGCTCAATTTTCCGATTATTCTATCAAGATAGTTCGTCTTGATAATGTTGCCGAATTCAAATCCTAAGCATTTGATGAGTACAGCACTTCTATTGGTATTATTGCAGAACACTCGGTTCCCCACGTGCACACTCAAAATGGCCTTGTAGAGTCATTTATAAAACAATTGCAACTGATTGCTAGGCCATTACTTATGAAAACCAAATTACCAGCTTCTATTTGGGGTCATGTAGTATTACATGATGCATCATTAATTCATTTAAGGCCAACTACTTATCACAAATACTCACCTTTATGTAGATAATTTAAATCTTATAGGAACTCCTAAAAAGCTCGATAGAACTGCTGAATATTTAAAAACTGAATTTGAAATGAAAGATTTGGGGAAAACCAAATTTTGTCTTGGTTTGCAGATTGAACATCTTTCAGAAGGATTATTATTAATCAGTCTACATACATGAAAAAAGTTTTAAAAAAGTTTTGTATGGATAAAGCACATCCATTGACATCTCCAATGGTTGTTCGATCACTTGATGTAGAGAAAGATCTTTTTCGTCTACTTGAAGATGGGGAAAAGGTTCTTGGTCCTGAAATACCATATATTAGTACAATTAGAGCATTGACATATCTTGTAAATTGCATTCGACCTGATATAGCTTTTTCTGTAAATCTCCGTGCTAGATATAGTTCTGCACCAGCTCAAAGACATTGGTATAGTGTTACGCATATTCTTCGTTACCTTAAAGGCACCATAGACTTAGGATTATTTATTCACAAAACACGGGTTCTTCTTTAGTTGGCTATGCAGATGTTGGTTATCTCTCTAATCCACATAAAGCTAAGTCACAAACAGGATATGCCTTTACTCGTGGAGGAACAGCAATATCATGGAAAGATGTAAAGCAAACCTTGACAGCAACATTTTCAAATCATTCAAAAATTATTGCAATCCATGAAGCAAGTTGTGAATGTGTATGGCTTAGAAACATGACACACCATACTCAAACATCATGTGGACTAGTTTCAATAAAGAAAGGTCCAACAATACTACATGAAGATAATGCAACTTGTATTGCCCAACTTAAAGGAGGTTTCATCAAAAAGGACAGGGCGAAGCACATATCTCTAAAGTTTTTCTGCACACATGAGCTTTAGAAAAGTAGAGACGTCAACATTCAACAAATCCGTTCAAGTGATAATGTAGCTATTTATTCACAAAGGCATTACCAACTTCTACATTCAAGAAATTGGTCCATAAGATTGGAATACGTCGACTTGGAGATATTCAGTGATTGACCTCAGAGAGAGTAGCTGTATTCTTTTTCCTTTGACCAGGTTTTGTCCCGCTGGGTTTTCTTGGCAAGATTTTAATGAGATAGCATTTTATTACCCCAAATATTCGTTATAAACTATACTCTTTTTTCCTTAAGTTTTCCCACTAGGTTTTGTCAAACCAAGGTTTTTCACGAGGCAGTTAGATATAAAGATAGTCATTTAAGGGGAAGTGTTGTAAATAATTAAATATTTAGTAAATGACTATCCTGTCCTCACAAATCCTAGATATGTTACCATTATACCACTGAAACCCTTGCTCTGTGTCTATAAATAGAGGTCTCTGCTTCTCATTGATTTTCTAAGAGCTAATTATTTATCCCTCCGTTATTTTCTCTCTTTCATAACAATATATATAATTTACATTTTTTTTGGAAAAAAGAAATAAAGAAATATTTAGAAGAACTAAAATGACCAACTATAGTTAGAATATAAAAATGAATGAATAACAATAATAATAACAGCCAATTATAATTGATGAACAAACAATTATGTATGTATCATTCCAAATTCGTGTATGGTATTCCATAGGTTTACTGGCCCAATACTCGAATTGCATAAAAGGCCAAAAAATATAGCCCAGAATGATATGGTCCAATAAGAGGCCCAATAACACATGAACTGCATAAATTGAAAACCCTAAGCTTTCATTCCCCAGTAGTCTTCACACCCCCAATTTCAAATGCCATATCGGCTGCCATTAATCACACAAAAACCCAAAAAAAAAAAAATGTTCGAACCCAGAAATCAAAGTACAAAGATTGAGATGCGAAGTAGATGATTTACTTCAATAGCCCATTTATACACAAAAACTCAGGCTTCATCGCCACAAATCAGAGCGGATTCTGGTGATGGCTGATCCTCCCTTTTGTTTTCCATTGATCCTATTTACCGTTCTTCTATGCGTACACTGTGGCTTTTGCAAAGAATGCATCAAAAGGTTAGATCTACAAAGGTGCAATGAAATCAAGATACTGGCGGCATCGCTAAAGAAAAAGATGTCAACCAATCGTTACCAGTGACACACGCCGCCATCTAAAAACACAATCACGAAGCGATAAAAAACATTCAGATAAAAGATAAGTCCTTACTTAAATCCAGTAACTTATTATTATTTTAGCTCATCAACTTTGTAATTAGTATGTTCATTTGTAAATCTCTGTCTATCGATATCTCAGTGTCTTTGTATTAAGGGGATGTTTGATTCAATTTATGGTAGTTGATTTATAAAGAGAAATTATAAAGAGGTGAAATGAGTGTTGTAGATTTAATAGAAGTTTGAAATTTGTGATTATAAATGAGTAGTTGTCAAATTAATAGTCAAATCAGTGGATAATGGGATTATAATGTGTTTTGTTAAAGAGTATCAAACAAGGGCTAAATCAAGTAAATAGTCTCTGATCACTGTAATAATAGTAGTTATCTTTGATGGTTTTCTGTAGTAAGAAAAAAAGTTATTACTATTTTTTATTATTCCTAAGGCTGAAGCAATTTACACATGATGCTATCATTTTTCTTAGTTCTATAATGACATCCAATAAATGGCAATTAGCCTAATTGGTATCACAAATATGGTTGTGAAAAATGAAAGAAATATAGGATTTAAGTCTAACCAAAAAGTTAGCACATTTTCCTGCCCAAAGTTACTGCTTAATTGTCAAAAATCCTTTTTTATTTTATTATTTATTTATGACTAATTTTTGGATAATAATTTAGGAAAGTGGGGCAACTGGATTGAATGAGCACTCGGTTCTCTCCCTAGCACAGAACCCCTCGATTCTGTTTTCCTTATTATTCTTGAATATATTTCTTTTCAAATTGATTGATGCCCTTATCTTATTCTTGAATATACTGCTTCTCAATTTGATTGATTTAGCCATCCTCATAGCCGGTGATTTTGGTCCGACGTCTACGTTTATCAACCGTGTCTAGCACATCTAAAAATTATTTGATGGTCGGCCACATTATGGAATTGGGTAACAAATTGTTGAATATGTCTTTCATAAATCGGAATATTTATGAAAGAAATCTTTCAAAAAATCTTTCATATAGGTTTCTTCTTCGTTGTATCTTGTATGTAGGGCTCTTATATTTTTTGGTTTGCATAGTTGTTGCAGGCAATTAGTTCTGGAACATCTATTTTGTTATTCTGCATCTAAGATTGGATATGCAAGATGTAGAATGTTTATTAACAGCCCAAATATCTTCTACTTGTTTATTCATTGAAGAGCTATACTCATCTATCTTGATCTTACCAGAGAATGAAAAGGTAAAGTATTAAATTTTCTTCTAACTGTACTACCGTGTATGAAATCAATATTAGGAGGTGTTACCTAATAATAATCTTGCAGAAGTTGGTAGAGATCGTCCCTTTTCTTACCCTTTTTTTTGCACAGGGTTTTATTTTCTAATCATTGAGGGATGACTTTGGAAAGCTGGATCAAATGATTTCAGGTTTGGTTCTTGATAGTCATGATTCTTGGAAGGATGCCTTTACTTTGTGAATCCTGGTACTGCTACATTAAGTGAAAACTAGGTTAACAATATACAAAGAAGAATTACAAGTAGGCTATTTGACATAAAAATTGCATGGGTACATTACTGGTACAAAAATAAAAAAATGAAACTACACCTTTGGTTGACGTTGAAAGGTATGTTAAATGAAACATAACAAATTGAACTCAATGAATCAATGCAAGGGAGGTTAATTAGAAACATTAAGATAAAGACAATTGACTTTCATTATAATAAAAAGCTTTAATTATAATCCAACTACAACTATGACAAGCAACGTACTTGGAAGATTAAACTCACTACCAATATGAGATGTATATGAATCATCAAGTTCTCTTGAATGGCTATATTTCTTTCCACATATATGTTAATTTTTAGTTTAATAACTTTACGAAGTGGAAAGAAAGAACGCGTCAACTCTAAGTAATTTATGGATCTTTTTTGTTTCTAATTACTAGGTTTTATAAGCTATATTTTATCCGTAGTCTAATCGATATATCCTAATGAACAATTTTTGGATAACTTAACCTTTTATTGCTTCAAAGAGGTTCAAATTTGTAGTTAAATTAAGTTAGGAGATTTGGATTTTATTAGCTCATTTCCAGTCCCTGATAAGTTGGATGTAGAGCCTGCAATTGCTCCATGCCAATCCTAAATTTGGTGATTATCAATGGTATTCTGGCTCTTTTTTTAACCCTCCCTATATTAGAGGCTAGATCAACTTGCTTCTATAATTGTTATAATTACTACTTATTGATTGAGAAAATCTTCTCTTGGTAAGCAAAAATGCATAGGCTTGTGCTCAAGGGCACTCAGTTTAATGGATATGTAACACATATACTATTTGATCAAATATAATTGTTTATCACATATATGACTATATTACACCTTCCGGCCTCACCCCCCCCCTCAAAGTCCCTGACTTGGAATCTAAGAAACACTTGCATTGTTATTTTTTGCTATATTTCATATCATCTGTTTGTCTTCATTTTTTTTTACTTCACCCCCCCCAAAGTCCCTGACTTGGAATCTAAGAAACACTTGCATTGTTATTTTTTGCTATATTTCATATCATCTGTTTGTCTTCATTTTTTTTTTTTTAGCATTTTTGTCTATTGGTTTCTCTGGATTACTATTGCTAGAGAGAAACCTACTACATCTGTTCAACTAGATATCCCTTGAAGAATCCTCCATGCTCGACTTTCTTGGCATAAACAACATCGCTTAATTTTTGGCTTACTCTATGATTATCAACTAGTCCCTACCCAATATTGCCCTATGGTTGGAGCTACTTGAACTATTTCATTTATCGGTGCCTTAAGGGCAATGTCGGTCCCATGATTCACCTCTTCTGTAACTTTCGAGAAATGAAATATCTTAAAGGTGATGAGCCTTTTATCATTTTTTTCCATAGGAGGAAGGATGTAGTAGGTGGTAAGTTAAGCACCCCAAAAAACCCTACTTCCAACAGTGATTGGAAGAAGCATTTCTTTTTAGTCAAGCCCCCTTGTATGGCTAATTGGCACTAAATGCCTATACCTTTTATCAGTTTTGTGCAAAACATCCTACCTTATAATTTTTGGCATTGACTACCCTTTTAAATGGCATATTTTTGCAAAAAAAAAAAAATCCCTACTATCTAATTAGCCTCCAAAATCTGCTAAGTCATGTTTGTGAAATATTCTCCAAGGTATTTAATGTCAGTCCATGATTACATTTCCACGTAATGCTAATTATGTGTGGATCATCGATAAGAGAAAATTTCCAAGATTTTTCTTCAATGTAACACATGTTTTGCAAATTGTGTGTTGATAGGCTTTTGAATGGAGTTGTGTATATGATTTATTTTCTATAAAAGGTTATTCTTGTGTAAAGTTGTAGGAAAGAAATGTAAGTTCCTATGTGATTAAAACATTTTTTTTGTATTTTTCATTTCATTGTAAAATCAAGTACTTCATAATTGAGTAACTATAGATTCTAATATTGGGCAGTTACCCAGTTCTTTTTGGCTGGAAATGTCATTGGATAAAAATACCCTGAATATTGGTTTCTAAACACTATTTGATAGATATTGGAAGTTAATTTTGGCGGAAAAGATGTTCTGCACAAAGAAAAGTCATTTTGAGGGTAGCGAAAGCCAAAAATTTATAGGCAATGATGTTTTACACAAAACCAATAAAAGGTAGTGACGTTTAGTGCCAATAAACCCCTAGTACTAAAGGATTTCTATTTGCCAAAACTTGGTGTAAAGCCCCTTTAGATGATTTCAACAATCTTCCTATACTTTTTCATCTTGAGCAAAACAATATAAATTTGACTCTGGCTGACAAGATGAGTAGTTGTGAGATGAATGATGTGTTAATCAATGATAATTTGGTCAAAGTAAGAATCAGAAGGCCTTTGAGTAAGAACTTTACCATTTACTTACCATGGTTGTATTTCTATTGAATGATATGTTTCTTCATCTTTATTACCGTGGTTGTATTTCTATTGGATGATATGTTTCTTCATCTTTATTGCTGCCTAAGAGCCACCTACTCCGCCTATGCTTCCCATCATTTTGTACAAATTTCTTCTGTTCCAATATATCCATCAATTGAGGATACTTTGATGATTCAGTGTTTGGATCATTACCTAATCCTACTGAATCCCTTCTACCAGTTGTGAATGCTTTGCAAGCTTCTTCATCTCTTCCTATAAGCACCAGCTCATCTGCTCTACTACTAGCACATCTGGCTCTAGGTTTTTAGTACCCTCACATCCTTAAGGATCAACAAATCAATAACAAGGCTACAATGAATTTGGTATTTAATCTAAATTATCAAAACTTTGTTGGCAGCCTCTCTGATCTGCAAAGAAGTTGATGGTCTTCCGTAACTGAAAGATTGGTATATTTTCTTGTAACTCTTGCTTTTACCATCTTTTGTCTTGTTCAAGCTGTCTAATGCCCATGCTATAATCTACTTTCTAGTAATTATTTAGATGGTAAATTTGAGAAAAATGAACTGATGATCGCCTCTTTAAGTGCACCGAAGAGATCCATGCGGCCACTGCTTTCCTTGTTGATTTCAAGCATTAATTCCACTCCAAAGTAGAGAAATTTAAAAGACAAGATATTGAGATTAAAACAGCTAAGGAATGAGCAGAGAACATCATTAGAGAACTGGAATAGATTAAACTCGCACCAGCAAAGATGCTTCCGCCGTCAATGGATGAATGCAAAGCTAAACTCGCCTGTAAAGATGCTCTCCTGGCAAAGAACTTAGAAAAATGATGGCGAATTGGTGTTGTGCCCTTCCTCATTTGGCCGTCAAAGTCTAACAAAAGTCCCAAGCATTTGATGATCTCAATGATAATGACATGTTTGTAGGTTGACGATTGGGCTTAAAAGCTACTAAAGATTGGCTTGACGAGAAGAACTTGAACATTGACATGGAGGACTTTCCTTTTGAGGATGGAAATGACATCTTGTAGGAGGAAGAAGAAATTGATGACGGTGAATTACTTATGGAGGATGCTACAGATGTCAAGAATCATCCCTAGCCTTAATTCTATTTCTTATTTAATTTGATTGTCAGCCGTCTATGAAATTTTAGCCTTTTGCTTTAATTGTGATGTATGATACTCTCACAATTCATTACCATATTTTTTCTGACACGTTTTTATATGAATATTCTTCATCATTTTACTCTTTGTAACTTCTTGCCTTGACTTGAATGTTCAATTTTCCACTATTCATGTAACATCTATAAATCATCATTAGAATATCACATCAAGATGCTTGTCATCCACTATTTAAAAAGTTAAAACCTACTACTTTACATTATTAAATCAACTATCAATTATTATTTCAACTATCAACTTTGAACATATATTATCATAAAATAAACACCACCAAAAAATCAAACTACAATGTTACCACTAAGAAGTCAAAAAGTTAAACAATGATGATATTACCATTAAAAAGTCCAACGACAATCGCCGCATCTATTCTCTCTTTTCCCAAAAGAAAAACTTAAAACAATCAAGTAATTGTTTTAGGTATAACTATACCTTCTAAAAACGCGACTCTAACATGACATCCAAAACTACACTACATGTTGTCATCACATCGTTCTTTTCTAAATGATTGCGATGATATAGACTTCATGGCATCACACTGTCTTTTTCATGTAAAAATACGTGAATAGCACAAGTTTTCAATTCACTTCAACCCCCAATAGTTTTCCTATCATTACACGTTCTTGATAAACAAACATTTGATAATTTATACAAGACCTCATAAAACACACCAAAATCTTTATCATAGCATAAAACTAGAAAACATCATGAAGAAATCACATAACTTCAAATGCGGGACATTCCTTGGTCGTGGTAGTACTTTCCCTTCAACATCCTTTAAACTGTAAGTTCCAGCCGTTACTTCTCGGATTGCCTCATAAATCCAATTGTGACATGAGGTCACCACTAATGAAATGTTGCTCTTTCATATGCTGATTATATGCTTTCAACATACCCTTCTTATATGTCATCATCCAAAATGATCAATTTTACATGAAGTAGCAGCACGTTGCGAATAATTATTCTCAAGTAAAGGGGATAAAAATAATAGACAACTTTTCATCATCATAGACCTATGACTCAAGTCCTTTCTAAAAAAAAGTTGTGGGTACAAGGCTTATTTCTTCTTCTTCTTTCTTTTTTAAAATAACTTTACCATCTCAAGATAACATTTAATTCATTCTTATTCAATTACGTTTCATATTCTACTTGGTAAATTCTATCCAAAGATGAAATTCCTTTTGAAACCAAATACATTGCTGCTAGAAAATTTTGTTATGACATATTTTCCCTAAGAGATTAATAAAGACAATATACTTTTACATTCCATAAGATTATTCCTATAATTACATTTCATGTAATCATGGAAAATAACTTGGTCAGTGAACTCCAATAATCACTAGCCATGTGTACATGGGGCACGTAGTATATAGGGCCATTCAAACCATTCCCTGATACCACTCTAATTATAACACTCTCAAATATTTCTTACAAATTCCTCTATATTATAATAAAGTAATAATTTATTTTATGATATTAGGTGTACTATGATCAAAATTTTATGATTTTTCCAACGGGGCATCCTATCAGATTTCCTTAACGTTCCGACGTCCCCATTCCCACGTTATATATGTGATTCAGCCATACACCCAACAATCAATACACAGATACACACAAGTCCAGCAGGCAAAATCAGCAAATATCACATTGCAAATACATACGCACGACAACAGAGTTTCATATTTCTTTCTCTGATACACAAATTCAACAGTTCATATATTCATAATACACACAACCCACGCAGCAACACTTCTACATCCTGAAATTCTTTCGCAAAAATTCTCAAAGGTATACATTGGAAACTTCATAACACCGGTTTACACACACACTCATTCCATACACTGAAATTACAAACACGAATGCATACGCACACTACACGGCAGATACTGCCTCCTCCTTCCAAGCCTCTTTGAGTCGAATCGAGGTTCGACTCTGTCATATTAGCCATAGCCATCACCACCACATCACTGCCATCGTCCCAAATCCGCTAACAACTCGATTCAAAAAAAAAAAAAGTTAGAAATAGGGCAGCCGAGTGCCTCGGCCACTGCCGTGACCACCCCTACTGAACCAGCCTTTGATTTAAACAAAAGAAAACAAGAATTTGAAAGCTCAAGAACCTCCTTCCTGAACCGTTGCTTCGGACCGGCCGCTCCAAACCCAATCGCGAGCCCCATTCTTGGTCGGAAGTCTTGAGCTTCGAACCCACCGCTCTTCACTCTAATCGCGAACCCAATCTTTGAACACCGAGCACACCTCCATCACGAATCGCCTTCACCTCTGTCGACCAAACCCATTGCCTCAAACCGTACCCAAACCGCGACTCCATTTCTTAGCTACCTTCGAACCTCCATCTCGCCAACTCCTCCTCGAACCCCCACCGTCGAACGTCCGATCTCCCATTTCGCCTTTGCTCTCCGTTTTCCCTTTTGTGTCGACTGATTTGGGGCCAAATCGCGAGTTAGGGATTTTTAATTCAATCTAATTTGTACCCTGGTCGCTCTAGTTTTGGTTCTTGTTCAACGTAGTCCCTGAGACTTCGTCTTTTATTTAAGTTAGTCCTATAACTTTGTTTCAAAGCAAATCAGGCCTGCAGTTTTTGCCCCTTTCAAATTTCAGTCCTTGTACTTTTAATGACGTCCAAGTGGGTCCCATAGCTGCGTTCCTAATCTAATTTAGTCCCTCAATATCTTTCAAAACACTATTTCAGTCCTCTAAAGTTTTAAAGTTTATATTTTGAGACAAAAACTTTCAAAGTTTATCTTTCCATTTCATACTTTTATTGGATTTAAAATATTTTCAAATTTCTAATATTTAAATTATTTAATTGCTAGACGAGGAGCATAACTTGACACATAACTGACTGCCCATTAGCTCAAACCCAAAGAGGAAAGCGAAATTAAAGTAGATTTCCTATTCAAAGTTATTTTCAAAGTTATGTGCGCACTTTTATGAAAAGTATGATGCAATGCTATATTATGTTATTATGCACGTGCTGTATGTGATTTATGGAAACATGGAAAGTATGCACATAATTAGCTCACCTTAATCAGGAGCCCACAGATTTAGCTCGTTATTTTGACTGGCCCATAGACATAGACAATTGGTTTATATTAAGACAAGCCCACAGACATAATTTGCATGTGTGCATGTTAATTGCCTAATATGTATTGCGTATTTTAAAGATAGTGCGCGGGAATCTATTGAGTGTTTCGAGCGAAACACTCACCTTTCATTTCAAAATATTTCATGGTCTAGAGCTGGCAGTGACTCGACCGGGGATAGCATTTGAACAAAAAGAAAAATAACTAAATGATCATTTGTTAAACGTTTCTGTTTATTTGTTAGAAACATTAATGTTATTTCAAAGTTTAATATTTTGACAATGATTTAAGTATATGTTAGTTATTGACAATGATCATATTTGTGATTATTGATGAAATTTTATTATGTCATTCAAAGAAAAAAATTTTCCGTGCTTATTTATATAAATATTTAGCTTTTCTGCACTTTAAAATGAGATAAAATAGAGTTGGTGGCGTCTCGGGTGTTCAGAACTCGGGGCATTACACTTGTTATATTCTGTTTCCAAGATTTTTATACATACATGTACATTTGTTCCCACGATAATTCAAATGTGACACTTCATAGAAACAAACATAATAGACTTGGAAATACGAAGCACTAGAGTTCCAACTCTTATACTAAGATATTCAAAGTAGACTAAAGAGAATAATGCATTACTGCAACGAATATTGGTTTATGAACTCAATAAGGAATTAAAAACAAAAGAAATAAAAAAACACAGTGATAACTGTGAGTCCTATAACAGTGACGGATTTTTACCTCATCAGTGTTGCTGGTGACATTATATTCAATAGAAAACTACTGCAAAATGCATTTTTTTTGCCCCTTTGAAATGAGAGTCGTAGAATCACCCAAGAAGCATATCACTGCACTCATGTAGTTATAGTAATGATCATCACTACATGAGTACCGTGATACTTAGAAATAAAACCTACAACTGTTATACACAATTTCCACCATATTTATTCGCGTGTGTAGAGTTTTTCCACTACACTTCAACTACAACTCTTTACATAAACATAGAAAGTCGACTTAGAAATCATATCTTAGAATCCCAGCTCTATACCAAGACAACCCTATACTAAATACATAAGTATGCTAAATTTTGGATTACAAAGTTATTAAGCTATCAAGATACAAGAGTCTGAAATTAACACTACAACTATATCACTGTGCCTATGCAGCTATGGTAGTAGTCATCACTGCATGAGTGCTGTGATTAAAGGAAGTAAATTTTTTTTTCTTTTTATGCAATAACACATCATTATGAAATCTTTACATAATGGAAGAAAATGGACATCAGAATTTTTAGTAAGTAACTTACACCTATAGCCACAACAATCTTTATTTCTAGTTTGAGCAAGGTGCTACAAACATGTGTCCATATTTACACCGTATAACCATTTCTACCAAAAATCATACATAACTGCTAATACTGACAAAATAAATTATAGATGCATACCTAGCTGCAGCATTTTTCATATCCAAAATGACCAAAAGATTCGGACAAAACATATCTGTGCGTATATGCACTGTACAATCAGTGCCACCAAAAATCAATGTATGCGAAAACATATACAAAAGCAAACCTGGACTTTTCTTTTTGGACCGGTTCTCCACCTTGCTCTAATCTCGCTCAGAGGTATACAATTAGCACACTTGGTCTGATTATGCCCCATTTGCTTACACCTACTGCATCTATGTTATCTACTTATCTCTCCAACAGACCATTTCCTCTTCTTGCTTCGACGACCTCTTTGTCTTCTATCTACCAACGGTGGAAGAACATTTATCGATTTAATATGGTCTAGAATCTGCCACTCATCCTCATTTGATAGTGGGCAAACAAACTTAGAATATGCTTGTCTCCAACAAGTAATGGTGAAAAAAATAAGAGCACAAGTGGTACCCATCAACCCTAACATGCCAAGCTACAGCAATTGCATGTGTATATGGAAACTTGTCCAAGTCGAACCTCCGGCAACTACATGTCTAGTCTGCCAAGTTCCCCATACATTTAGCCAAACATCTACCCATCTAGAACTTGTAAGGAGAAACTTTTATGACTTCTAAACCCCTTGACTTATCATATATCCTATACATCTTCTCTTCCATAGGTGGGGTGAGACGACTACAAGAAGTTTGTGCCTCCACATGCCTCTCACAATACAATGCCTGAAGCATCCCCTTGATATGTTCAATAAGACCAATAATTGGGTAGTCACGAGAACCTTTTAGCACACCATTCACGGACTCTAAATTATTTGTTGTCATAATATTGTACCGAACCCCATCAAAATGTGCTCTGCTCCAAAATTGTACCCAACCTTCTCCATTAAATACTGTCTAATATCCTTCGCTTTTCCACAATGCAGCAAACCTCTTATCAAAGTCTGAAATAGTGTAAGCTTCTGCTGCTACACAAAATAATTCAACCAGATATGCCTTTGGCTACTTACTTTTCAAATTATTCTCCAAGTGCCATCTGCAATTCCCATGGTGTGCAAAATTTAAAGGGCAGCCAAAATACATGTTGCATGGTTGGAGATGAAGACTAGCTCTTCTGAGTCACCTATTATTAGCCGCAACCTGTAAAAAAACAGGTGTAAGCATCCTCATTTGCTGAGTCAACCACTACCCATGCAAGGGGGTATATTTGGATATTTGCATCTTGAGATGTTGCCACAACTAATATGTCCCGATACTGAGAAGTAAAAAAGAAACTGTCGATAGAGATAACCGGTTGCATTGCAGATTAGAACCCATGTATACTTTGTCCTAGTGCCATAAAGAAATACTTGAAGCGCTCATCACTATCGACTTCAATGAAAGTAAAAGTCCTGGGATTTTTCACCTCCAAAACATGATAGCAAGACGGTAGCTTTCCATTACTTTCTCTAGGTGTGCCTCTAACCATGTCGTGTGCAAAATCTTTTGCCAATAAGCCTTGGTATAGCGATCTAATAATAAACTCCTCCTGAATATCATTGACGATGTTTTTTGGCTTGTAGACTCTAGTGCTATCCTCAAACTTCGATGCAATATGTTGCCAATCATCAAGGAAGATGCTTGTCTATGATCACGGCTCTGAATATTCATGGACTAACTATGCTGGCCAGATCGTACTTCTTGATCTCAAACATGCTGGACTCTTTGAGTTTTGTAGCTCTGAACCACCACTTGCACTCTTTGGTAAGACAAACGACTTCGTATCTACTCTTAGTTGATTTACTTACTTTAGACTCAAAGCGACACTTCACAGTGAGGAACTGCAATTTCTCTACCAACTCATTTTTGTTTGAGAATATTTGTTTCTCTTTTGCATCCTCAGATTCGGGAATCCTCACTGCTGGTCCGAACAATTGTTTGGCTGCATCAAGGGTCAAACTGCAAGTAATTGTCATGCCATCAGCTTCATATGACTCTAGGTGGTCTCCAATCCATTCTGGCACATATGCCTTATAAGAGGCATCTTGCCTTTCTAAAGAAGCTAGAATTATATTCACAGAATCCCAATCAAAATCAGGTCTTTCATTAATGTCAATACCTCCAGTGCATACATGCTCTGACTCTCTGTTAACTTCTACAAATTCAGCACTATCTTGGCTCTGAACTGGCTGACAATCTTACCTTGTGATAATCAGATCCACTTTATTATCTTCCAAGTCACCGGCATGTAGATGCTCATGAGAAACTTTTGATTTTAAGCTTACACAAGGTGGCACTTCTTTGCGTATGGAGAGATACCATTGTAGCTTTTTATCAGATTTTATCTTGGTTGGTGGGAGTGAACACGCGGACATTCTCAATTCGGGAGATCTCATCCCCATCTTAGAGGGCACTGTCCACTCCAATTTCCTCTAGGAGTTTGTTGTATAGTTCTACATATGAAAAACTCTTTGAGACAAGGACATGATCCACCTGTAAAGGACCATCTGTCGTGGACCTCCATTTCCATCTACCATCATTTTCCTCTACAAACTCACCACCTTGAGAAATTGAAATATAGAATGTATTCCCATTGTCTATGGCTGCATTACAACAACAAATAAATAAATTTCAGTTTCTTAGTTCTCAATCTTTCTAATTAAGATAACCTACAACCTGAAAACTATATAAGAAGATAACTATATTGATGTTTACAATAAAATGACACATATGCATCTCACCAAACAAACATAAAACTCACACCGCTTGCAAAGTACATTATATATACTCAGAGATCAATTGGAACTTGGAGGGAAAACAATTAAGTTTAAAGAGGAATAATGACCTAGATACTGTGATATAGTGCCATGACGTCAACTATTCCACAGTGCTAAACTTAAATCAATGGCATAGGTTTTGAAAACTAGTTGCTACTCTAATAGAAAACAAATAGTACTTCCAACTGAAATCAAGTCATCAATGACGCGATGTTACACATGGCCTGGCTTCTATAATGTGCCAACAACTGAACACCAAACCAGCATCACAACAAACTATACAATGTTACAAATATGAATAGAAGCAAGAAACTACGTTAAACTTGGATCACAGCATAGATGTCGTGGCGTAATGCATATCACGGCATCCATGCCATGACGTCAATTTAATAGAGGAAACCCACTCTCAGAACAACGAAATCCACTCAAATATTTAAGACAAATAGAGAGTAAGAAGATTGGTACTATGAGTTTATATTCTTATTCTACGTTCATGAAAAAACACGTACCTTTATGAATGAACCAATGGGAAGATCATGGACCCACTATTGGAGAAATTTTCCACTTTTCTTCCACTAGATTTCAGAATCAGAGTCTTCAATGTTATTAGTTTGAAGCAGGGGTTTCGCGGGAGATGCTTCTCTTGGATTTTCGCAGGAGCTTGGGAGGATGAGTGCAAGCCGTCTTTAACAAACAACATTAGTGGTAGGATATATTTTGTATTTTTTTAAATGATTTGGTTAGTTGGACAAAGTTTTTAAGAATTGGTCTTTTAAATAATAACTATTGTTGACTTAGTCTTTTATTAAATGATTACTATTGTTGACTTGGTCTTTTGAAAAAAATTCCCCATTAACCATCCTTATCACTTGACGTAGTGGATTGACATGTGGGTCTTGATATGGCGAATGTGTCTCTCAAGGAAATTATAATTTGGGCCTAAAATGTGCCATAAGGAGTTTCAAACATGCACACAATGTTATTACGGTTTTATAGGGTAACGGATCACTAATAAAATTGATTTAATTTCTAACATGCCTCCTGCAAAAATAGTGCATCTCGGGATCAAGAGGTTAGCCCATGTGATTAAGGGCCTTACCTTTTATCGGGATTACCCGAGTCTGAATTCTCACAATCCCCCTCCCCAATCACCCTTTGTATAAAAAAAGAGTGCATCTCATCTTAAACTCAAATAAAATAAATTGTCATCATTTTATCGCTTTGTTCGGTAACCATTTATAATTTGCCTTGATTTATCAACTCATTTAAATTTCAAATTTTGAACATACAACAACACATTATTAAGACATATCTTCATGCGATATAAGTTTTCACATCATTCTAATTATTAACTCCACATGACATGATTACATTACGCTACATATATAAAATTTGAATTTTAAATCTATTTAAAAACAACTTCATTTTTAAATTCTTACCAAACATGGTGTATATTTATTTTATGTAAAAACTAAAATCTAGTTACTACTCGGTATTTAAGTAGTTAGTAGTTAACTAATTGAAAGTTTTTTTAATTTGTGTGAAAATTAATTGGGCACTGTGGTCATTGCGAATTTCGTCGGTTACAGCCTTCAAAACGTACAACAAAAATCCACCTCCTTACAGATTTTGTGTTCACCGCCACCGCCACCGCCACCGCCACCGCCACCATGGCGAGTTCTGCCTGTAGTCTGTACAGTCAATGTTCTTTCTATCCCTGTACTAGTATCACCCCCAGTCCCAGGCCCTTGTTGTTCATCTCCAGAAAAAATAGACACAGAACCCTCGCTGACCCGTTCTTCTCCTCCCTCTCCCTTTCCTCGATTTCTCCGTCGCCGGCTCGCACAATTGTAGCCCTGGCAGCGTCAAGTAGTGGCAAAAGTAGTGACACTAAAAACCAAGAAGTTGTGGTGGAAGAGGAAGAGGAAGTAGAGGAGGAGTTGCCCTGGATTCAAGAGAAGGCATTGGATTTAGTGGAGTTTACGGGCTCCGTCACGCAGGCCATTCCGGGTCCACGCGTCGGCCAGAGCTCCCTGCCTTGGATTCTTGCTGTTCCCTTGGCCTATCTTGGTATTACTTTTGCCATTGCCGTTGTTAGGACGGTTCGCAAGTTCAATACCCCCAGGGAGAAGCGCCGAAAATTGGTATTTTTGCCTATTGTTTGTTCATTTAATATTTCTTTTCTCAACTTCAATTTCATATCATTGTATTTGAAGGATATGTGTTCTATGTCATTAACTTCTACTACGGCTGAAGTCAAATCTTGTATTCCTTGCTTCATGTATCATCAGATTTTATAATGTCTCTTAGTTGTCTTTATAATTTTAACTACACCGTGGATTTGACTATCTATTTTTCTGTCACTAAGCTTTTTCGGGATAAACGAAATTTGGCCACTAATTTGAAGCAGAAAAATGTTGATATGTGTTTATAATCCTTTTACTTTTAATTGAGTATATTTAGAAAAGTTTTCCTTATCACTATTGAAGGTAGAAAAGGCCTCTACATTATAGGATGGCCACGAGACTGGTGATGCTATACGGGACTTATTCGGCATGTTAGGATAAATGCCTATGTAATTTGATAGTACTCAGACTGTCCCAAATACATACTTTGCTTCTTCAAATGGACCTAGAATTGTATTGAAACATACATTTTGCAATCCGTATTCCTAATTTACCTTTATTAAGAATTGTATTGGAAACATATATTTTGCAATATGTGTTCCTAATTTACCCTTATTTAATGAGTAGAATTTAAAATTTATAATTTTAACTAAGTATTAAACGAGGGCAAATTAGTAAAAAATGCAAAATAGACTACTTAATATTCTTTAAGACTATATATTTGGGACATCCCAAAAAGGAATAGTGGACTATATATTCAGGAGGAGGGAGAAATTTAGATGGGAACTGTACGATGTTTTGTAAAAGAGGGAAAAGAGAAAGTAAGAAACACGCACAAATATGAAATTGGCTGAGAAAGTGTTTATAACCCTTTTAATTTAATTGAGTATATTTAGAAAAATTTTCCTTATCGATATTGAAGGTAGAAACTTACCTCTACATTATAGGATAGCCACGAGACTAATGATGCTATAAGGGACTTACTCGGCATCCAAGGATAAATGCCTATGTAATTCAATAGTAATTTAGATGAGAACTGTACGACACATTTGTAGAAGAAGGAAAAGAGAGAATAAGAAACACGCAAAAATCTGAAATTTGCTAAGAAAGTTTTTAGTTTGCTGATGTTGAGAGTGCTAAAAATATATGAATGATAAACTGTGGAGGAAGCGTTCGATGGTGTGAGGTCACTAGAAAAGATTAGGCTGTTTTGCTTTAACTTTGAAGTTGACACTTTATAGCACAAAGTTGAAGCAGAGCTCATATAATCTTTCACCATTTATGGATCAATGCTGTATTTGAGTTTTCTAGTACATAGATGAATGCAGAAAGTAAAATGGTTTACTTAATTGAAAGTGCTCAGTTCAGTTATAAATTTGCTCCTTTGATTCGTAAAGGAAAAGTAAAATCCAGATTTTGTAAATTTCTAGAGAATTTTCTGTAACATCTAGGAAGTCTGTCATATTTTGGAAAGTATTATGTATAAGAGATAATTGGACAAGCTAAATGGGATGACGTAGATAGTCCATATCCTTAATGAGGGTGGAAAAATTGAAATAATTATTACATTATGCTTCTGGGCTTTTCTTAACATCAGTTTTACAGATCGGAAGAGGTCGTGTAGGGAAAGAGTGTTCCATTTTTCATCCCTTGAATGTTAAATTTTTTTTCCAGCTGCTTGGTAAAGTATGCTTTTAAGAAATTTTTGTGGCCTTTCTCTAAGTCTCAGTATGGATTATCTATAAATCATTTGGAATTTCCTGAGATTATTTAATGTCATAATTAGCTGTGTGACAGAGGTAATTTTCAGGTCAATAAAAATGCATTTCTTTGCAAATCCATAGATGAGATGTTCGAGAAAGGAAGAGACAAACTAGATCATTCAGCGTTGAAGGAACTGATACAGAAGGTAGAATGTTTATAACTGACATGCCCTTCTAATTTGATCATGCCTGACTTCTATCAGTGACTTTCTGTTCTTGATTTAACTTAAACTCTTTATCTTACATTTTTAATTCAAGCTCAGTCTTTTGGGTTGTTCGTATTTATATGTCATATAATTATAAACATGAGGAATATCTGGATCAAAATCATGTTGTTCGTGTTAGAAGTTAAAACTTGGTTTGTTATTTTTCTTTATGCGTTAACATACAGTTTGTTTCTTTTGATTGCAATTTACATTATTGCTCAGAGATAATGGTTAAATGGCTAGCAACCTGACTTTTAGCTGGTAAGGACTAGCAGCATTTTTGTGTGTGGCTTCATTATAAAAATAATCTTTTCTTAGATTGTTATAATATAACAATTTATAAATTAAGTTGTTCACATATTGACTTCACATTCGTATGACCCACAAGTACTAGCCACTCATTTTATCCCATTTTATTCTCGGAAGACTGCTAAATTGAAAGAGCAATTGTTATCCTGCATATGGAACCAGGAAAAATAGAAGAATAAAAGAATTCCTTTTTCTAGAAAGCTGTCATGCAGTTGACCATAATATTATCAATGTTTTTCGCATTTAAAAACAATGGGATTGTGAAATACGTGATGTAATTAGACAAACATATGTATTAAATTCCCAAAAAGACTTGTCTATGACAATCAAGTATTTGATGGCCTTCTGAGATCATAGGTTTTGGGGAAATCTGTGTCTGTTACCTTAAGAAGGTATTCTATGAAAGAATTTATAATTTGATAGTTCTGTTTTATTCTCAGCTGCTGCATATTGAGATGACTGGTATTGTTGGTGGCCATTCGTAGCGGGAATGGTTTGTTTAAGGGAAGGGATATAAATGAGGTCTTTTAGTTTGAGAAATGACAATACTGCATGCGCAGATAACTTGTCCCTTATATCATGTTATTTCTCTGTTACTATTTCAAATTGTTCCAACTGTTTTTTTCTTACATATTTGTGGGAACCATAATACTACTGCTACTTAATTCCCCACACATTTTATTTCTAATTTCAAACAATTAAAGAGCTAACATGGGCTTAGTTTTAAAGGATATCTTGTGTTTACTGTCTTCTCAATTAATTTATCACTATTTAGCAAATATAATTTATAGTATTCTGAAAGACAATGCACGCTGGTATGTGAAAAACATGGAGCATGCTGCTGCTGCTCGCTGCGAATCTTTTAGTTGTCAGTTCTCAAATGGAAGGAACTGCTTGAATTGACCACGGTGATATTTTCAGACTGGTTTTGACATGGGAGAGATTCTAAGAAAATACATAAGATATGTCTTGAATGAGAAGCCATTTAATCCAGAATGTGTAGCAGATCTGATCCAGCTTAGAAAAGTATCAATGTTGGATGATTCTCAAGTGGCTGGCATTTTGAACGAAATTTCAAGAAGGATAGTGAAAGATAAAGGTAAAAACAGCAACACTTTATTTACTTTCTGCTGCGGAGGTCATTTCTTGACCTGTAATATGACTCACTTGTAAATGAATAGTACAATTAAATAGCTATTGGTGAACTTGCAAACTAATTAGAAGGAAGCCTGAATAGTAAAGGCATTTGGCTAAGGTTATTAGATAATGAATGTCGTTTTATGCATTAATAACTGCTGGTAGTTTAACTCCATAGGTTAAGGCCTTTCTGTGGGGCAAATTTTTTTCCAAATGGCCATTTTCCCCCAATATAAGGAGTGGACTTAGCCCCACGGTGCATCTAATGCACTCAGGACTTTCTTTGATAGCCACCGAATTCGCTTTTATACCTCACTGTGGGCCACCTTGTAATTTACTGTTCCATCGCATGCATGGTTTTTTCGGCAACTCTCTCTTTTGGTGTACTATTGCTGCAACGTGGGGTTCAAGTGAGCAGCTTTAATTCAAATATCTATCTATTTTGATCACTAATCTGAAGAGGACAAAGTCTAAAACTGTTAAGCACCTTATATTTTGGAACATGGAGGATTTAATGGAGGGCCGTTTCTGGCATATGTGGTGCTGGTTTACCTGTTTTCACTAAAAAGCTAAAACTGATGTAGAGCACTTAACGAGAACTTTGTAATCAAACATGCTTGTGTTTGCCCCTTTTGATTTAAGAAAATTTACTACTGCATGTTGATGTTATATCTTTATTTTGTGATCGATATTTTGCTTGCATTTCAGGTCCAGTGGTCATGGATATGGAAGGATATTCTGAAAAGGGTTTCAAAAGAAAACTTGCTGTGCAAGCTCTTTTTGGAAAGGTTTATTATCTGTCAGAGGTGAGCTAATACTCTTTCTGTCTGGTATTCTCTCAGCTGCTGCTGTTTCTGAATTACTTTTGATTGTAGTTAACCATTCAGTTTTTGAACAATCACTCTTCAAGTTCTGTACTCATGCCTTTAACTTGTGAGTTGGAATTCTCATTAAGTTCTAACTGAATTAAAGAAATTTTAACAAGTATTGGGTGATGGAATGCGATCTATCAAGAGAGAATTTTATGAGAAAGAGAGAAGAAGAAATATATATATATATATATATATAATTTTTTTTTTTTTGGGGGGGGCCTTTATTTTTTAAGGGTCTCTCTATTTTGATTGTTTGGAGAATTCATTAATTGATTTTTAAGGGTCCCACTTCATTTAAATCGTGCTGAAAAAATGCGAAAAGATTCCTTACCAAAAGAGCCATAGCCTTAGGCTATTTCCAGGACTTGCACGTGACAATGTGGGTAGAGAAAAATATCGAGGAATATAAGGGGAAAAAATCACCAAAGGACAAGTGGGAATGTTGTGGAGCCATTATGATGTCAGTCTCCTGTTTTTTGTTGAAAATCATCCAACATAAAAGCCTAAATTTCAATTAAAATAACTCAAAAGTGTTGATGTTTGAATTAAGTATAGAACTCAATTTCAAGATCAAAAAATGTATCTAAGCTATTTGGGGGATTAGTTTTATCAAAATATTGCTGTAAATAAGCGCAACCACAGTATAATGGCTGAATATTTAGTTTCTTGTCTATGCCTTTTTATTCACTTTATAGAATTTACAGGAGCAGGTGAATGCTTAGCATCACGGAGGTCGTATCAGAATTAATTACATGGCCTGTAAGCCTTAGTTGCTTATGAATCTAGGTCTGCTGAATGCCATTGGATGTTATTGGACATTTTGGGTGGCACAAGAAGTTTTATGATAGCCCGCAATGTAGATTAGGCTGTCGAGAGCCACTGAGTTTTTTTTGATTGGATAGCTTGGGTAGATCTAGAGAATTTCAGGCCTCTTTTTGATTGGCCTATGTGGTGTCAGGTGCAATCCGAGCGCTGCCTCTGAGCTGCACTATAGTAGTTCTTTCTCAGCACTGATTAGTCTTCCTTCCACCTGTAGGTCTGGTTCTGAGGTGATTGTGGGCTCGGTACGTGAGATCAAGTTTACCTTCTCGTTTTACCCTATGAATCCCTTTTCTTTAAAGAGGGGTCGTTTCAGGCCTTGGCCAGTGTTGAGTATCAACAAAAAGTGTCAAAAGATTCAAAACTAGACTTGACCTAAATGATTAGAGTTGTATAACAATGAAAAACCACTCTCATGCTTATACTAAATATCCCTGAGAAAACATAGAAAACTACACGATTACAATGGTGGAAAGGAAAAATGGAATCCTAACTAAATAATTGTAAAATAAACTTATGCTCTAATCATGGAAATCCTCTATTGTTAGTCTACGAGTAATGTATCAACGATCTATTACTTACTAGCCACATGCATTCATCAGATGGTTAAATAATAGTACTTGAAGGTTTTACTTCTGGAATATTAAACACCGAATTCTTTGTTGAATGTCTGATCTGAGAGGTTGTTCTCTACAAGCTCTACTTTTTTCAGCACATAATTTATCGACAATTCAAACTCATATCAACCACACATTCCCCATAAACAATTATTTCTTCACATTTCTCTATAACCTCTCTCCACTTTTTCACCACACATTTCAAACAAAAATCTCTTTTCATCCCCAAAGCTAAAAAATAAGCTACAAAGAACGAACCCTAATTGCCACTGATGTTATGTTTATAGCTACATGAGATTCCGATGGGTGGAGAGATTTGGGATGCATATTCCTCATATTCGACACGTGATGACCTACAGAAGGTTCCATTTGTATATCTATTAGATCCGAATCTTCTTGTATAAAATGGATAATGAAACCTCAGAAATATGTTTCTTTTATTCAGCTTTAATGATCTAGATGAAACCTCAGAAATATGTTTCTTTCTTTTATTCAGCTTTAATGATCTTTCTGGGATCCAAGCTAAATTTTTTTTAGCTGGTTTAATCAATAAGCACAAAGCAGGGACTAATTAGCTTGGTGCTGTAACCTGTGACGTAATACTGCTCTATTTATTTGTTTGTCATCTGTTTCATGTTTAAATGTATCTACCAAAAGGAAATTACAGCTTCCCCGTCCAGTTTCTGGATATATTTTCTACGAATAATGTTTTTTTTTTTTAATCACCAATAGTATCATCACCATCCTATGTGGTAATGCAATAACATTAAATGATGTCTAGTGAAACGTGTGGATACATAATTCATTTAAGCCCATCTTAGCAAACAAATTCTAGTTGAAAAAAAACAATTTAGGGTGCGTTTAATTGGAAATTATTTTCCGTGGAAAATGTTATTTTCCATTTAAGAGCTTGTTTGAAGCTCTTTCGTTTTTTAATTTATAAAGAGAAATTATAATGAATGGAAATGAATGGTGGAGATTTAATTAAAGTTTGAAATGTGTGGTGATTGTTGAGTAGTTGTCAAATCAATAGTCAAATCATGGTAGGTGAAATTATAAAGAGGAAAAATAAAGAGCTTTAAACAAGGTCTAAATTTTCCCAAACCAATCAAACACAATTTTATTTTCCATATTAGGCCAATAAGTGGAGATTTTCCTTGAAATCGAGGAAAATGAATTCTTTTTCTTTTTTTTTTTTTTT